>VMDO01007784.1:0-53454 GCA_007922755.1 Pedetes capensis | reverse complement strand
TAGGATGAAGGGGTGGAACTGGTGCTCCCTGAGGTCACAAGCGTCTGTTCCATCAGCTCATCCCAGATGATGGGCAAGTGGAGCTGGGTGGGGCACATGTCCCAGGGAGCTGGCTTGGTGGCTCTGCCAACTTGGCTTGGACCTCACTGGTCCGTCCTCAGACCCCAGGTCCTAGGGTTGGCTTGGGGCCTGGGCACCTTGATCCTGCTGAGTGGCTGTGGGACCAGGCCATGCTGGGTCTTGCAAGGCAGGACAAAGAGTTAGGTGTTATCCAGGGGCAGTGGGAAGCCTTTGAGGCTGAGGCTTAATCCCAGTTTGGCAGCCCGGACCCTTTGTCTATTGCTGGGCAGGATGGGAGTGGGGAGCTGGGTTGGGAGGCCGCTGCTCTCCCATGTACACAGCATAGCTTGCGGCCCAGTTCCATCCTGGACTAGCAAAGCCGGTGTCTGGCCCCCTTGCCTTTCTTGCTCAGCCCTCAGAGCTGGGAAAGGAGGCCCATGTTCCCGAGGCCCTGCTCTCTGGCCTCACTGTCCTGCAAGAAGCCCTCCCAGGCCTAACCCTAACCCTGCTGCTGTCCTGTGCACGGGTGCACCTTACCCAGCCCACCTGTGGTCCTGTCCCCTCCACACCCATGCCCTGAGCCTCCTCACTCTGCCAGGGTTCCCTGAAACCCCTTCCAGGCCCAGTTCAAATGCTTGCTCTGAGCTGGGACCCTTGGCGCATGCCTGTAACCCCAGCATTTTGGGAGGCTGAGGGAGGAGGATTGTGAGTTTGAGGCCAGAGGCAGCCTGAGTAACTTAATGAGACTCTGACTCAAGATTAAAAATGAAGAAGGGAGCTGGTACAGTGGCTCATACCTGTAATCCCAGAGACTCAAGAGGCAAAGCCAGGAGGATTGGGAGTTCGAGGCCAGAGGCAGCTGCATAACTTAGCGAGACCCTGACTGAAAATAAAAAATAAAAATGGGCTGGGTGTGCAGCCCAGTGGTAGAGTGCTTGCAAAGTATGTGTGAGGTCCCTTATTCAGCCTGAAAGTACTGAAAACAAAAAACAATAAAGCAAAACAAAATAAAGCAACAGAAAAGAAAAGAAAGAAAGAAAAAAATGGGCTGGGGTGTAGCTCAGTGGTGAAGCACTTGCCTGGCATGCGCAAGGCCCTGGGTTCAAACCCCAAGTACTTAAAAAAAAAAAAGACAGAAAGAAAGAAAGAAAAGAAAAGAAAGGAAAAGAAAAAAAAAGAAAGAAAGAAAGAAAGAGGAAAGAAAAGAAAGGAAAAGAAAAGGAAAGAAAAGAAAAGGAAAGAAAGAAAAAAGAAAGGAAAAGAAAAAAGAAAAGAAAAGAAAGAAAGAAAGAAAGAAAAGAAAAAGGAAAAGAAAAAAGAAAAGAAAAAAAAAAAAAGAAAGAAAGAAAGAAAGAAAGAAAGAAAGAAAAAAGCTTCCCCTGAGCAGCCCCCTGCGCCCGTGCTAACATCAAGGCCTCACTGCCTCCAGGTCCCCTGGCATCCCCAGCCTGGCATCGCTAGCTGCTCACCTTAGCCAGGTTTGTGGTCAAGGCCCCAGCAGGGAGGCAAGGCTGCCTCATGGCAGGGACTGGCCTTTCTCCAGGCTTCCCAGGGCTCAGCGGCACACGAGGCTTTCAGCAGGAGGGACAGGGAAAGAAGGAAGAGGAGTCTGGGTCTGAGGGGCCCAGAGGGGCTGGAGGAACAGCTGAGCCTCTCCCCTTGGAGTTCCCGGATGTCTGTGCTCACTCAGATGGGAGGCGGAGGGCCAGTGTGTCGCCACATACACAGCGTCACCCCGGCCTGTGTGCTGGGCTCCCATTGCTCAGGAAGAGAAGCTGACCGCCCCTGGACAAGGCTCTGTAGACGACAGGCCCTCCCTCGCATGATGGACCCTATGCTGGGGGTGGGGGGATTCCAGGGCTGAGGCACCCCAGTGCATCCGTGACACCCTCCTTCCATATGATTCCCGACATTCCATAGGTCAGGGCTCCACTCGCCACTCTTCATTCAGCAGCCCTCTCTCTGGTCCCTTCGTGTGGCAGCTGGACCTGCCATGTGGACACGGCCACGGCCAATACCACCCATTTCTCCTCCTCCCCTCAGTGGATGAAGCCCACAAAGGTCTGACTCCCTCCAGCCCCTCCGGAACCCTCTCTCATTACCCCTCACCCATTCTGGCTGCACCAATCGGCCTTGCTTTGGAAAATGTCCCCCTCTTGGCTTCAGTTCTGCGCCCACACTCCTGGCTCTGCCTCAGGCCCCTTTCCTCTTGTTCAACTCCAAGACCTTCCCCAGACCCAGTTAGAAAATCCCTCCTCCAGGGTCTGCCCTCCTGGACACCCCCACATCCCCCATGATGGCTCCCTGCACATAGAGCTGGCCCTCTGGCCCCCATTGCAGCCAAACTGCAGGTACAAAAGGGTGACAATCATGTCACACTGTCCTGTGTCCTCAGTCTGAGCAGAACATGGCACAAAAAAATGGGTGGGAGCCGGGCGCGGTGGCACACGCCTGTAATCCCAGTGGCTCAGGAGGCGGAGTCGGGATGATCACAAGTTCGAGACCAGAGGCAGTCTGCGTAACTTAGCGAGACCCTGTCTCAAAAAAAGTAAAAAAAATGGGCTGAGGGCGCAGCTCAGTAGTCCAGCACTTGCAGAGCATGCAGGCGTGAGGCCCTGGCTTCTACCCCCAGTACCCCACCCCCCAAAAAAATGGGTGGGAAGGTTTGATGAAAGAATAGATGACACGGGCATTCAGCAGGTGACCATTTATTGAGACCCAGCTGTGCACGCAGCCCTGTACTAAGCCCTGTAGAGGGGCGCATAACACAAAGCCCCTCAGTTCCCTCGGGTGCTACAGACCTTGAGCGCCCTCAGGGTGAGGCTCTGCCCGGGCATGACCAGAGGCTTCACAGAGAGCTCCTGCTGGGAACGCATGTCCCCATGTCTGCCCCACTCCTCCAGCTCTGCCAGCCTTCCTCCAGGAAGCCCATCACAGACTGTCCCCAGACCAAACGGGTGCCTATGTCCCCCTCACAGGGGCCAGCACACACTGACGCATGGGAAGTCTGTGCCGAGCAATGGCTGGCACAGCAGCCAGGCCTTGGGGCCAGCGAGGCTGAAAGCTGACGGCACAGCAGCCCAGGGCCTAGGGGCTGAGCTGGCCTCTGACGTGCCACACGCAACCCCCAAGACGCCCCTCCCAGGCCCCACTGTCTGCTGCTCCTCCACACCCAGGGACCTTCTGGGGTCAGGACCTCTCCCCACTTGCCCCACAAGGAGAATGAGGCTCAGGAGACGGAGGGACTTGCTCAAGGCCCCAGGCCCCAGTGGTGGGCAGCAGGGTGGGGGTTAGAATTCAGGCGTAACTGCAGACGGATGCTGCCCACTGTGCTCTCCACTGGCCGTGTGCTTCCGCCCAGGGTCCCCCTGTGCTGCTTCTGGGGCCTCAGCTTTCCTTAGGAACCTGGCCAAAGGGGAGGGACCCTGAGCAGCCCAAGCAAGCCTGAGGCCTTTGGGGACAGGCCTGCAACTTGGCAGAGGCCACCAGAAATCAAAGGACAGGGCTCAGGCCCTGACCCACTCATTGCTAAAGTGCCTGACCTAGTGTGTCCTGCTGCTCAGAGCCTCCTGGGGAAGTCGCTTCCATCTTTCCCTGCTCCCCTCCCATCATCCCTCCACCCACCCATCCACCTGTCCATCCAGCCAGCCATCCCTCCACCTGTTCATTCATCCATCCATCCATCCACCCCTTCACCCACCCATTTACCTACGCATCCACCATCCATCCATCCATCCCTCGATTCACCCACCCATCCCTCCACCTGTTCATTCATCCATCCATGCATCCACCCTTTCACCCACCCATTTACTTACCTATGCATCCACCATCTATCCATCCATCTCTCTATTCACCCACCCATCTTTCCACCTGTCCATCCACCCACCCATCCATCTATCCATCCACCCACCCATCCCTCCATCTGTTCATCCATCCATCCATCCACCCACCCCTTCACCCCCTAATTTACTTACCTACTCCACCATCTATCCATCCATCCCTCTATTCACCCACCCATCCTTCCACCTGTCCATCCACCCACCCATCCATCTATCCATCCATCCACCCATCGCTCCACCTGTTCATTCATCCATCCATCCATCCACCCCTTCACCTACCCATTTAATTACCTACCCATTCACTTACTTACCCATTCACCCTCTATCCATCCATCCCTCTATCCACTCACCCATTCTTCCACCTGTCCATCCACCCCTCCACCCATCCCTCCACCCACCCATCTACCTGTCCATTCATCCGTCCATCCACCCACCCATCCCTCCACCTGTTCATTCATCCATCCATCCACCCCCTCACCTGCCCATTTACTTACCTACCTATCCACTCTCTATCCATCCATCCCTCTATCCACTCACGCATCCTTCCACCTGTCCATCCACCCCTCCACCCATCCCTCCACCCACCCATCCATCCATTCATCCCTCCATTTGCCCATCCCCCCCCACCCCCTCATCCCTCGATCCTTTGGTTCACTAGTCACAATGCATTTTCAATGAATATGGGGACCTGTGCTAGCACTGGTGATGCATAGAGATAAGACACCATCCCAGTGACTGAGCAACTGAAGTGCAGCAGGTATAGACACCAGGCACCGTGGGACCCAGAGTGACTGGGCGGTGTGCAGGGTGCATGGGGAAGATGTCTGGAGGGGGCTAGTGTCACTCTTGCCATGTCCCTGAGCTCCTGCAGCAGAGAACCTCAGCCCAAGCCAGCCCCACTCTGGCGCATCACAAGGTCTCTGGGAAGCCATTTCCCCCCGAGACAGTAGTAAGGATCTCAGGAGACCTGCCTGGCCCACTTCCCTGGGTGCTTTGAGGCTGGAAGAACAGGCAGCAGGAACACTGCTGGTCAGCAGCGAAGTCCCCCTTCCCTACTGTCTTTCCTAGGGCTGCTATCTTTCCTAGCTCAGGACGGAAGGACAGGGCCTGTCCCAGCTAAGTGGGGCCTTGGTCGCAGCGGGGTGTGTGTGTGCGGTTGCTCTGCCTCTCTTGCTTTGGCTTTGTAGGGCCCAGGTAAGTGCCTAGAAGGGGTTGGGGCCATGACCACCTGGCCCACTCTGCCCCACCCTGCAGACCGCCACGCCTCAGGCCGTGAGTGCAGTCCGAGGGGGGTTGGCTCCCTTGCTGGCCCTGACCTGAATCCTCTAGCAGCCCTGGCAATACCAAAGCCCTGGCCCACACGTGGCCATTTCTCCATGGGCCGCACCGTCCACCGGAAGCAGAACTGGAATCCTACTCTGCAAGTGAGGACACGGGGGTCAGGGGCATGAAGTGGCCTGTCCCAGCTGGCAGCAGCCACGGGAGGTGTTTCCAGCTGGGGCTTCAGGGTCCCAGGCCTGCAGCCCTGCAGGAGGGACGGCGGCAGCCTCCTCACAGACCAGACAGAACTAAACCTGATCGAGCGTGCCGAGGGCTCGGTGCAGCCCCGGGCACATGTGGGACACTGGAGAGTCCGGGAATATTGTTAATAAAATTCAAGCCTTCCGCCTCCCAGGCTCGCGCTCTCCCCACCCCCACCGCCTTTCTAAGGATGAAGACAGCAGCTGGCAGGGGGAGGTGGCTGCTTTAAATACAAGATGAGAAGAGCAGAAGGAAGACAGAACCAGGTGGTGGCTTGTGGCTAAACTAGCCGCCCCCGTCCCACGCCTGGGGAGGGACCTGCATCCTGCTTTCTGTCCAGCCTCTCACCCGCTGGGGTCTGGAGACACTGGCTTGCGGGGAGACCCCACTGCCCAGGGAGATGCCCCCGGCGTGCCTGCCCAGCCAGTCCTCAGAGAAGCAGGGCATTGGTTACGGAGACCTTCCGCCCCTTGCCAAGGCAACCTGGAATATTCACCAGAAGATTCTCCCAGGCCCCACAGACAGCGCCAAGAGCAGCCGTGCCCCAGCTGCCCACCCTCCTCGGTTGCCCTGGGGCCTCGTTACCACATCCCGACCCCCACTCTCAGTGGGTCCATGGTTCTGGGTCGGTGTGGTACCCAGTGCGGTGACCAGGGCTTTATTCTCTGGGGTGCTCTGGCACTTTTGCTCTTCCAGGCAGAGGACAGGCCCAGGAGCTGGGGCAGGGACTTGGCCTCCAGCTGGGTCCTATGGGAGGCAGACTCTGGCTGGGCCTAGAAAGGAGACGGAGGTGTGTGGGCCTCCCCACACTACGGATGCCGTGGAGCCACAGTAGGCCACAGCAGGCCACAGTAGGCCACAGTAGGCCATAGCAGGCCACAGTAGGACCACAGCACCGCATCCTCTGGGGGAGTGGTGAGGGGATCTCTCTGGTGGGGCAGGACCAGGTGGACAGAAGGCCCGGGAATGCAGTGTGCTGGCAGGAGGCGGGATGGGGAGGCTTGGCCGGAGTCATTTCCTGGCTGGACCTTGGGCTATGCAGCTCTGCCCTCTGAGCCTCAGTTTCTCCATTTGTAAATGGGGACAGTTCCCACCCTGCAGGTGTACTGTGGATCACATGACATGGTGGTCGCAAGGGAGGGAGCCCTGTGCTGCCCACTGGGGGACGCTCAGCAGGGAGCCTCTTGCCTCCTGGGGCCTCCTCAAGCCACGGCTCTGCACCCGCGGTTGTTCCCCCAGCCCGTGGCGTCCTCCCCACACCACCCTGGCTCCTCCCTCCCTGGAAAATGCCAAGTCCTGGTGCAACGCCACCTTCTCCTGAAGCCTTTCCAGCCCCCTGGCAATGAGGGTCACTCCCTTCCCTGATCCCCAGGTTCCCCGAACACCTTCTCTCCTCTAGTGAATCGCTTCCCTGTGTGCTGCTTTTCTGTTCCCTCAGGCAGTCCCTGCACTAGCTGTACCGCCTGCTGGAAAGGTCCGTGGTGTCTCTTTGGCTAAGTCCTTCCCCTCCCCTTCAGCCTGTCAGCAACCCCAGGGACTGACAAGGGCCTCAGGGGGTAGAGGGAAGAAAAGCCACTGTGGCCAAAGAAAGTACCCTGTTTTCAATCACCTGACCCTGCCCAACAGTAGCCACACCAGCCTGTGTGCAGGAGGGGCCGGTGCAGGGCCCGCAGTGCCTCAGGTGGGCAGTGGGCCTGCTGCTGCCAGTGTCGTGACACTGCCAGGGCCGGGGACGGCACCAGCCCCACCTTGCTGAGTTTCTACTCCGTCCTATAGAGCTGGCCGTCAGGACCCCATCTCCAGTGGCACAGGAAGGGTCACTGTGGGGGCAGAGGACACACAGTTGAGGTTGGTGATGGCTGCAGCTGTGGAGCGAACACACCGCCACCGCAGGAGGCTGCGCCTCTCATGCCCACTCTACAGACGAGGCAGCTGAGGCACAGAGTGGTGGTTGTGTGAAGAGCAGCGCGGGCAGAGCCAGCCACGCCTGCTGGTGCCCACATGCGGTGGATTAAAAGAAGAACAGATGCGAGGCGGGTGGTTCATTAGCTGCAGCTATTCCAGGCAACGGCACCCCCCTTCCACCTCCCACGCAGCTCCCTACGCCCCCCTCCCGGTCCCATCTTCGAGGCCCGCCCAGCTCTCTCCCAGCACCTGCTGTGGCACAGGGCTCCGGCCAGGGCAGGTCTGGGGTCAAGGAGGTGCCCTGCCAAGTCCCAGAGGGCCAGGAGCCCCTCTGAGATTAGAGCCACGTGGCTGGCCTGGGGACAGTTCTGTGACTCTTCTATTCCTGCCATCCTGCTGCACACAGCTCAGGGTCCGGCACACGCAGCCAGCATGCCCCTCAGCCATTAGGGCCACCCGCTGGAACATCTGCTACAGCTGGCCACGTGGCCTCAGTGGGCAGGACAGGCCCAGCCTAGGCGCAGCACCCCAGGGCTGCCCTGGCCATCCAGGCTCAGCGTGCTCTGGTCTGAGACAAGGACCCCAGGCCCAGCCTGAGCTGAGGGGCTTTCATGGTCCCGACATGTGGCCCTCCGTGATCAAGCCCCTTCTCACTTCTCTGCATTTACTCCTGCTGCCCTGTGGCCTGCAGCAGCCCAGCCCCTGGCCAAATCCCACTTTCCTCAAGTGTAGCTTCCGGGCCCCACTCTGCCAGGGTCTCCTATGTCCCAGGTTGGGCTTGGAGGCTGTCCTCCCCCCACCTCCCAGAACGCCCCGTGCTATCTTTTCTGGTATCGCTTTCCCATCTGGGTGACATGACTAGGCCCAAGTGTCCCTCCACGGCAGACTGCAAGCTCACCTAGGGCAAGACCTGTGTGCCTAGCTCCTGAGGCTTGGCACGCAGCAGCACTTGAATGAACACCTGCTGAACTGAGCTACGCAGCGTGGCCTGCAAATCAGCGAGGAGGAGCTCCGTCTGGGTTTGCCCCTCCCCACCCCGCCATGGGTAAGCGAGAAGGGCCAGGCTAGGGTGACGGAGGACGTGGGGCCCACCCTTCAGCCAGAAACATCTCTGGGCTCCCAGGACGCATCTAAACCTGATGACGTGGATCCCATCTCTGCCTAACTTCAAGAGGCTGTAGACAAGGTAAGTTTTTGGCCATTTTAATTGTAAAAACCAAGACATTTATATAAATAAGACCGCTGTGTAAAATACGATTCACCCTTCTACTAAACCCTTCTCCCACACTCAAAAAGAATCTAGAAAACCCAGCAGAGATAAGAAGTACAAATCAGCATGCGGTCCCTGATAAGTCACTGGCAGGCCAGGTTCCCTGCTGAAGGCCCGCGGTGACAGCGCTCCTGCCCACGCGTCTCACGGGGGCTCCGTGGCACCTCTGAGCCCGCTCTCTTGGGCAGGAACAGTACGCGCCCCCAGCCCCGCTCAGCTGTGCAACTGCTCTGGTTGAGGCGGTGGGGAAGGTTCATGCGGCCCGGGGCTGGGGAGGGAGGAGAGGCCGGGAAGGCGGCTTGGTCCTCACGCCAAAGCCCCGAGGCCGGGGTCCAGTGAGATGCACCGGTCTGCCTGGCCCGGATTCCAACTGGGGAGGGTGGGGGGGGGCGGGGGCACCACTTCCCCAGAGGAAAGGAGAGAAGCTACACGTGTCCCCCGAGGGGAGAGGCTCTTTCCTGGGACCACTTCCAGATGGCCACTCACGACAAGGGCAGTGGATGCTTCCCGGGATTGCTAGGGACAGGAGAGCAGTGGGGGCCCTGGGGAGGTAGGGGCAGCAGCCCTTGAGAAAGGTGGGACCACACGTCCTGGTGAGAAAAGTCCCATCGCCCCATCCTTCACCCCATCACACGTCCCCACCCCTCCCCTACAGAAAGACGCTGCCTCTGCCCTGGCCACGGGTCGGGACTCCGAGAGAGGTGGCGGAGAGCCTGGGAGCAGAGATGTCAACAGATTCACGCGCAGGGCGTGGCTCGGGAAACGGGGACACAAGGACAAAAGAAAAGACCCCAGACTCTCCTGGCAGAGTCAGAGCCTGCCCGGGGCCGCTCCCCCAGGAAAAGGCCCTGCGGGGACAGAGTGTCAGGAGCACTTCCACACGCACACAGCCAGGGTCCCCCCAAAGTACAGGTACAGGAGGTTCTTCACCTCGTGAGTGATCTCGAACCCAAAGCCTTCGCCGATCACCACGTGCCAGGAGGAGCCGAACTTCTTGTCCATGGTCTCCTTGATCATCTTGGCGGCGCTCTAGAAGGGAGAAGGTGCTCATCAGCGCCGGGGAGGAGGAGCCCAGCGAGGCCGGGCAAGGAAGGCCTGCTGTGCTGGGTGTGTCCCTCTCCTGCCTGCAGAACCTTCAGGGAGGTTTCCACACAGGCCTCCTCCACGGGGCTGTTACACAGGGTCAGGAGACAGACAATGACCTCCCCAAGCACGAAGAGACTGGCAAAGGCGGGAAAGCCCGCCACAGACTCAGGCCTGGGGCCCAGGCTCTGCTTCCTGCCAGCTTCTGAGCCAGCAGCCACCTCCGTGGCTGTGAACTGGAGGACAGGGCACAAGGCTGTCACTGGGGCACCCTGCAGAGGGTGAGGGAGCACCACTGGCCCCACACAGTGCCACCGGATAGGCTTTTCCCTCACGGGCAGGGGGGCCTCCAGGGAGTGGCGGATGGCTTGTCTCAGTCCCAGTGGCCGCCAGCTGCTCCCTGTGCTGCTCTCCAGAAGCTCCCCAGGGTGAAGATCAGGTCCAGGGAGGGGCTGAGCACCCTGTGTGGCTGGTGAGGCCCATGCTCAGGCACCTGATGGGCACTAGCAGCACCTGCCACGTGCCAGGTATCACACGGAGCCCTTTGTCCCCAGGACTGGCCCAGGAAGGAGGCATCATTGCCATGCTGAGCGTGGAGACGAGGACCCTGGGCTCAGAGCTGAGAAATGGTTTGTGGCAGGGCACATAGCCAGGAAGGCCAGAGCCAGGATCCGAGTGGCCTGGGCTCCCATGGCTAGGGCTGCCCGCCTGCAGCCCAACCCTGCCTTCTGTCTTGCCATGTGCAGTAGCTGGATGAATGGCATGCCCACTGGCCACACCCCCGGCACCCCCAGCAGGGTCTTGCCACTTCTGAATGGATGGATGAACATATAAATGAACACTGGGATGGTGCCCAGGAAGGTGCCCTAGTCAGCGGCCACCTGAGGAGACCAGGAGCTGGTGTAGCATAGGAACGCCCCTGGCTTCCCTCCCTCTAGGGCTGGGCATGGCCTCTTCTCTCCCTGGTCTTCCTGCTTCCAGGGAAGGCTCTGGCCTTGTCCCACGGGTCTGGGGCCACTCTGTCACGCACAGGGTCACAGGCACGAGGGCCGCCTGCGCTGAAGGCAATACCTCGTTGTTGTTGGAGAATTTCTCACAGGCTGTGACACAAAGCTCCATGGTTTCCACTCGCATCTCCTCTGGCATGTCCGAGTGCTAGAGACAGGGCAGGGTGACAAACAGAGAGAGGCTTAGCCCGTGACCTGGCCTCCCAGGCTGGCCTCTAGGGCCCACGCTTACGGCGTGGACACCAGGTACCTTCCCTGGCCCAGCACTGGGCAGGTGACTCGTTTCCTGACTGTGGCCTGCAGTTTGGACTACAGGGGTGTGGGATGGAGCTGGGCCACATGAGCTCTTGAGCTCAGGCTCCTCTGCAGGGGACCTCTACCGGCCAAGGGACACAGGCAGAAGAGCAGCCCTGCAGGAGAGGCGGCCGTGAATGGCTTATGGCGGGATCTCTGCCAGGCAGAAGGCACAGCCCAGCTCCTGGCTCCTGTCTTCTCCCGCCCCTTGGCTGCTCTTCCTCCATTTGCTGTGTCCCTCCCTCAGCCACTGGGGACTCAGCCCTGCCTCCACCCTGTCCTTTCTCCAGCCACATTGCCTCACCGCTTTCCACGCAGCCGTGTCTTCCCACACTTCCGTCCCCAGCTCTGACCTCTTTCTTGGGCTCTGGACTCCCACGTCCCACGGCCCACTCAGATGTCTGAAGAATAACTTCCAATTTCCCCACCAGCCTGCTCTGCCTACACATTCTCTTTCTGCTAATTAACCCTCTGTTCTTCCATTACTCAGGAAGACACGAGCTCTGGGGACCATCTTTCACCCTCTTCCTGTCCCGCCAGCCACCATCCTCAGCGAGCCTTGGCCTCGGCCTCTGTCCGGCTCTCATCTCCACTCCAGGCCCTGGCCTGGCCACAGCACCTCCTGGGGCCCCTGCAAGGGTCCTCACCACTTTGCCCACTGCCCCTCTGGTATCCAAAGTCCATTCCCCTTGCAACAGGTAGAATGGTCTCAGAAGCCAGAGGCAGACCCCGTCGCTCCTGCTTACAGCCTGCCATGGCCCTGAGCCGGAGAAAGAACCACACCCCTCGTGTTCCTCACGGCCTGCGCATTCGCATCTGCTGGCACTCTGACCCTCGTGTCCTGCCACCCCTCTCGGCAGCCCGAGCCGGCCAGGCCAGCTATCTCTCTGCTCTTTGAAGACACCAAGCTTGTCCCCCGTTGGCTTCCTGCTCCTGCTGTTTCCCGGCTGGGCAGATTCCTCCTCAGGCCCTTGCGAGGCCCGCTGCCCTCTGATCTGAGCGACCTCTTCTGGCAATGAGCCTCCGCTCCCTCATCCTGCACACCCGTTCCACCTCGCATCACAGCACTGCTTGCCTGTACCTGGGTCCTTTCGCTGTTCCTTTTACTAGGGCCAGGCTGTTATCTGTCTCATTTACCACCATCTCCACAGTGCCTAGAACCCTACGGCCAGGCACATAGCAGGTGGCCTAAATATGCACTTGGTGGGTGAATGAACAAATGAAAAACTGAATCACTGTCAACCCCTGGATGTTTAGAGCTGAGCCAGCAGGGTCCTCCTTCGCTCCCCCCCACTGCCACCCTGTGGGAGCTGAGCTCCACCCGCCCCTCTGCAGGCTGCGTGGGCCCTGGCGGCTGCCTGCCTCCCGCTCCCGGCCTTACCCTGACCAGAGGGAAGGTCTGCAGGCGCTTATAATCAGCGTCATCTTTCTTCCCTTCTGTGTCTCCCATGGTCCTTCTACTGTGGCCTTTGGAGGAGAGGGCAGGGCTTCCAGGAGGTGCGGGGCCTGGCAGTTAAGACACTCAGGAGCCTCGGGAAGCAGGCCCTGCCAAGTGGGGGGAGCAGAAAATGTCTTTCCCCGAGGGGTGCTGTAGAAAACAGGAAAAGCAGGAGAGAAGAGTTGGCTTTAAAAACCACACATCACAAATTAGAAATGTCTCAGTAACAATTTGACACCTCCCTGTCCCAACTCCTCCGCATCCTTTCCCAAATGGCCAGCAAGACTGCAGACGGAGGGTGAGTCAACGTGAGAGGCTGTAAGAACACACTGTCATTGTCAAGAGAGATCCTGACTGCGGGCCAGGCCCAGGATGGCATCTTGAGCTAGCAATGAACAAGCGCAGCTTCTCTGGGTACCCACGACAGACCGGCCTTACTACCCAGCAGTGTGGCTAGGAAGTTAACTGTTCAGGTCACCACTGACAATCTAGGTTTATTGCTGTGTGAGGGGTCCCCCTGCAGGACCCTGAGCTGCAGGGGAGCACTGCTTTGCGCCCTCCTTGGCACACCAGGCTCCCTGGTTGTCCTTGCCTACTTCCTCTTGGGTCACCAGGTTCTGTCTAGCTGGCCCAACCTGGACACTGGTGCCCATTCAGCCGCTGACCAGTAGCACGTCCCAGGACCTCAGAGTCCTCATCAGTTCCACAGGCCAACCACACCCATTTTTGAGAACGCAAGGAGCCAAGGCACATAAAGCAACACACACAGTGCCAGGCACACGGCAGGCACCGGAGAAACTGCTAGTCCCTCCTCTGGAAAGTTACGGAACCACACACACACACACACACACACACTCCCTCCCCTTTGTATCTGGTCATCTGATACTGCTGGGGCTCTTCCTAAAGAGATGGGCCTGGATCCTAAATGATGGGAACTCGGATGGAAATCCGGATGTTTCTCCTTCATCTGACAGTTCAATGTATCCTGTAATTCAAAAGGCTTTTGATCTCAGAAGTACCAATACACATGGATGCAAATCCCTGTGTTGGGGAGTCTTTTAAAACCGTGTATATTGGACAAATACAGCTAAAAAATGTTATGCCAGTATTTCTTACATTCCCAAACAAATATAAGTTCCCTATACAGCCACTGAACCCCAAGATGCTTGGCATAGTAACACGTGTGTGTATTCATATATATATATATATATATATATATATATGTATATGTATATATATTCATATATATGTATATGTATATGTGTATATATAACATATGCTATATGTACATATAGCAATAAAGCAGTGCTCACCTGCAGATCAGGATCCTGCAGGGGGATCCCTCACACGGCAATAAACCTAGATTGTCAATGGTGACCTGAACAGTTAACTTCCTAACCACATTGCTGGGCAGTAAGGCTGGTCTGTCATGGGTATGCAGGGAAGCTGCGTTTGTTAATTGCGCGCTCGCACTCACCCTCTCTCTCTTTCTCCCTCTCCTCTCTCTCTCTCTCTCTATACACACACACACACACACACACACGTGCGCGTGCACATGCGTGCGCACGAAGATCAAAGAACACAGCTTTCAGTATGGATTGTGCCCCGACATCAACAAAACACAAATTCTTACAACTGGGTCATTATACAACTTCATGATAAATGGAGGAAAGATTGAGGTTGTCCAAGATTTTCCTTTACTTGGTTCTACAATCAACACCCACGGAAGCAGCAGTTGAGACATTAAAAGATGCACTGCATTGGGAAAAGCTGTTGCAAAAGACCTCTTTAAAGTGTTGAAAAGTAAAGACGTCACATTGAAGATGAAGGTGTGCCTGACTCATGCCATGGTATTTTCAGGCAAATCATATGGTTGTGAAAGCTGGACAGTGAATAAGGGAGCCAGGCAAAGAATTGATGCCTTTGAATTATGGTGCTGGAGACGAATATTGCATATACATGGACTGCCAAAAGAACCAACAGATCTGTCCTAGAAGGAGTGCAACCAGAGCACTCCTTGGAAGCAAGGATGGCTAGACTATGTGCTACATATTCTGGACATGTTATCAGGAGGGACCAATCCCTGGAGAAGGACATCATGTTTGGGAGAGTGACAAGTCAAGGAAAAAAAGGAGGATCCTCAGCTAGATGGATTGACACTGTGTCTGCAACAATGGGCTTAAATATAAAAAAGATTGTGTGCCCAGCACAGAATTGGGGAATGTTTTGTTCTGTTGTACATTGGGTCACTATGAGTTGGACCCGACTTGACAGCATCTAACAACAACATATATATGTGTGTGTGTGTGCGCGTGTGTATATATATGTATATATATACATATATATGTGTGTGTGTGTATATATATGTATATGTACATATATATATGTATATATGTATATATACATATATATACACACACATATATATGTATATATGTATATATGTATATATGTATATATGTATATATGTATATATATGTATATATATGTATATATACATATATATACACACACACATATATATATGTATATATATATATATATATGTATATATACATATATATACACACATTTGTTTTGTTTTGTTTGACATATTTTTGCTATGTTGCCCAGGTTGGCCTTCAACCTCTGGACTCAAGAGACCCTCTTGCCTCGGCCTCCCAAGTAGCTGACACTACAGGTGTGTGCCTGGCTAAGTGGTAGGTAATGGCAGGTGACATGTATTTGACTGACTGTATGCCAGCCATTGTTCCAAGTGCTTCAGGTGCACTTATACAGCTCATTACGACAACTCCTGAAGCTAGGGCCTGTGTGAATGACCCAGGAGGGCTGACATCACTGGCTCGGGTCACTCGGCTAGGGAGAAGCAGAGGTGGTTTTGGCTTTGGGTACTGTCCTGGCGTGCACACGTAAACCCTAGCCTTAGGGCCTCCTTGCTCCAGGCACACAGCGGCCCTCACCACGTGCTTGTGGCCCAGATGACCCATGGTGATGCAGATGTGATCTCCCCTGGCAGTGCCTGCTGCTCTAACATGACTGGGACCCTTTCTGCGCACCCTTTCCAGGCTGGGCTGTGCTCTCAATTCACCCCCTCTCTGAGCCTTCAGAAGCCCTGGGTGCCACCCCATTTGGTCGGCTCCCTCAAGCAAATCTGGAAGCCTGGCAGGGCCTCCACCACTCCATGACACTAACAGCTTCTGCTTCCCCAGGGGACAGATGGCTCCTCTTATCTCATAATTCCGGGCACGCGTCCTCCTCTGATATTAGCAGTTTTTGTTTGTCTCTACATAAGAGCTGGCAGCTCTCCGAGCACGATCTCATCGTACTTTCTGGTCAGGTTTCTTATTTCACAAAGTCCAGTGAATCGTTTGCCTTCGCTCATTAATGTGAAGACCCATCTGCAGTCCCATCCTGTGCTCCTAGTGTTAGCTATGCCCCTTTCTTGCCGCTTCTTCCACCTCCATCAAGGTGTGACAAAATGTGGCAGCTACCCGGATGGTAAAATGGCGGTTTACCTCAGTTTACCTCTGAGAATCTCAAGTGGGGAAGCGGCTGCTCCAGCAGCTTCCCTCTCAGTGTTTCAGGTCCACTTCACTTACCTAGGCACTAAGGAGTCCAGGCGGGCGGGAGGCAGGGGGGACTCAGAGCTAGTGTGGTCGGAGGGTGTGGCAGTTCTGACACTCGGTCTCTATGCAGAGTCCTGCTGGAATGCCAGAGTTTCAGTGGTGCTACCAAATCCTGCTCCTCAGGAACAAGGGGTCAAAGCCCCTGGGAGAGTTAGAGGGGCAGCGCGGTGTACAGGAGAGAACTGCACAGGCCCATGCATCAGAACACTCGGGTCTGAATGCTGGTTCTGCAACAGAAAAGCGTTCTGCCCACTTCCTGGCTTTGCAGCTCTGGGGAAGTAACTGAACCTAAGCCTGAGTCTCCTCCAGGAGGCAGGATATGAAAGTCCATCTTCTCATTCTCAGAAACCTGACGCAAGCGCTACGCATGGGCATGAGGGCTTTGAAATGTCAAAGCTCTCTGCACTGTTATTGTTGTCCGGCTCTCTGCGAACACCATCTTACTGGCCAACGCTATTCATCCAAGTTTATTAAGGACCACAATTCATTACCAGAAATAGACGTTCCTAACCACTACACATACTTCAGGCGATCCACAAAGGAGGAGACTTGCAGAATAAAAAGGAATAGAGTTGATGTGCTTCCAAATACGGAAAGGTAGCAGAATTTTTTATGACGCTATATCATTATGGTACAGCTACAGTCATTCGGCCACAATTAGAAACCCCTGCTGAAAGAATGCTACCCAAAATAGCAGAACCAGGGTTTTAATAACCGTATCAATCTCCCATGCGAATGAGCATGTGCCCAAAAGAGCCTTTTAATAATGTAAGTGTGCCACTGTGAGGGTGATGGAATTTGCTGGGTACCGAAGCTCAGCCCTATGCCATCTTGCCCATGGTGCTGCACAGAGCCAGGGCTGCCTCACTCTCTCCCACTGCCTCCTTCTCCCACCCCCAGAGCCCCTCTGCGAGCTCTGCACAGCCTCCCGCCTCGGAAGCTCAGCCAGGGCTCTAGCTCACTGCCTCGTCAAAACCAGAGTCCCTCTCTTGCAGTTCTTGTTCTTTTGTGGCGCTGACCTCAGTCACCACTTGTCACTGTGCTTCTGAAGCATCTGGGGAGAATCCTCAGGCGTGTTAGTGCGTGAAGGAGGTGGGGAAAAGAGCATGGACTCTGGGAATCAAGGGCAAAAGGATCTGCCAACCCCTAGAGGGATGTCCAGATACTCAATCCCCGGAACACTCTTGGTCCTTAGGTCAAGGCTTGCCACCTTCTGCCAGCCACTACTGAGACTGCAGGACCCACGCAGAGGGTGCCGTGGCGGCTCCAAGGGGAGGCTCCACGTGAGGGTCTTGGAACTCACGTTCCTGTCCTGTTTCCAGTATGCGCTGGCCTCCCTAAGCCTCAGTCGCTTATTTGGAGATGGGGAACGAATAGGCTCTTCTCATGGAATCAGCAGGAAGGGGAACTTCGATATCATTCACAGGTCAGCCAGTTACACATCTAAGCATTCAGCTTGCTCCCAGCTGCGTTGGGGGACACATCCTTGTGCGCCTTTGTCACCTGCTGCCTTTTCCTGACATGATCACCCTTTGCCTTCCAGAGAACACAGCTGGTGATGAGAAGTGTCCCGATGGCTTTGGGGCATTCATGCAGGACATTAAGTAGTGAGGTCAGGAAATAACATAGAAGACCACATTCCCAGAGGCCTGGGTTTCCCAGGCCAGTGGAGAAGTGGGAGCAAATCCAGGGCTACTGTTCTCCAATTTTACTAAGTAAGAGCATTGGAAACACGTCGTCTACTGCACACGAGGAAGTTAGCAGTAAGAGTGGACAGCTGCAGAATAAAGCCAGCCCTTCTCAAGAAAAGACGGTTTGCCTTTCCCACACACAAAGGCTGCCTTTTTAAAAAAAATTTTTTTGCAGTACTTGGGGTTGAACCCAGGCAAGTGCTCCACCACTGAGCTGCATCCCTGGCCCCTTTTAATGAGACTGAGTTGCACAGGATGCCTGTGGACTCGAACTCTCGATCTTCCTGCCTCAGTCCACTAAATTGCTGGGATAACGGCTGTACACTACAGTGCCTGCCTTCTAATTTCTCTTCTTTTCTTTTCCTTCTTTCCTTCCTTTCTTTCTGCACAGTCCTTATGCTTTCTCAATTCCACGGAAGTCCAGTGAAAACTTTTCTATACCTTAGACCATGGAGCAGGGGGAGGGAGAGAAGGGAAGGAAAGGGAGGGGAGAGAAGGGGAGCAGGAAGAGACATCTGTTAACTAGTCTAGATTGGCAATTCTCGACATTTTCCTTGATGCCACATGATAAACAATACTGACTCATGTGGTACATCCTAATGGATATACCCAAATGTGGATGAAATCCCAAACATTTTCGTCAAGAGACAAATATAACAAAAAGTCACTGCAGTCATCAGCTCTGCACGAGAGCAGCTGCTCACACAGACAGTGGGTTACGCAGTTTCCTGCCTCGATTCTTTCCCACTCTGCAGAACAGCTTTGAACGTAAGGGACTCAGGATGACATGATCCCAGAAGTAAATTGGATTTAGCACTGATTTATTTCTTGCAAACTCATTCGTAATTGCTAATTGCCAGTGACATCTCACAACTGATCACGACTTCTTCGTGTGTCGTGAGTCCAGACGAGTCTCTTGGGCTGAAGGACCTTTTCTAATCTCCTCTACTGTCCCACAGCTTGAAGTCCAGTGTCTGGAACATGGGAGAAGCCCAAAAGAATATCCACATTGTAATTACATTATAGTTCCTTTCCTCCCAGGGAAGGGAGATGACCCCTTAAACACTGATCTTCAGCTAGGCGCCAGGAGAGGAGTTCCACACACAGGCTCTCATTCATTCCCCCCTACTGACTTGTCAGACAGGCGCTGTTCTCCCTGTTACTGGTGGGCACACAGCCTGAGAAAAAGAAAGTGAATTTCCACCCAGCTGAGAGATGGAAGGGCTAGGATTCTGTGCCAGGTCCACCTGACTTCAAAGATTATGCTTTTTTACTACTCCATTAGAAGCAAGAGCCAGTCCTTTCCTCCAAGGAGCTTACAATCTGATACAAAGACCAACACATACACACAGGAGCTATGGTTCATGGCAGAAAGACAAATGTAGAAGTAGAGGGAAGAAGAGAATTCTGGATAGGGTCGGGGTAGGCGAGGCCAGCAAGAGAAGCTTGGTGGCAGGGGCAACACTGATGTCAGGCCTTGAAAAACGACTGAGAATCCTGACAGGTGGGCAGGTAAGGAGCCCTCCCAGGCAGAAATGAGCAAACACAGGGGCTCCAAGGCAGAAAGCTCAAAACATCTTCTGGGAAAGTCCAACAGTCCAATTGGGGTGGTGCATAGAACGTGGGCAAGAAGGGAGAAATAAAGCTGGAGAGAAGGGCTGGGATTGGGTTGTGGAAGTGTAGCAGGCCCTAAAATCCAGGGTGAAGAAGTGTGGATACTTTTTTTTCAGCCAATGAGAAGCCCTTTGGAGCCTGCTTAGAGGCTGATGGCATAGTCGTCTGCGCTAGTGAGTTGTGTTGATAGGGACGGCAGTTAGAAAGCTACAGCAATAGCCCAGGTGATGTGCATTAATGACTTGAACCAAGGGGGTGGCCTCAAGAACAGGGAGGATGTGAGGCCCTCATGGAGGCAGAATCAAGACAAGTTGATAACTACCCAAAAGGAATGGGCTGGGCTCAGTGACAGGGGAAGCTGGACAGGATGGATGAGTAGGCAGAGGAGCAGGCTGGTTTGATTTTAGAACTACTGAGGTGAAGCTGCTGGTGAGATGTAAAAATGGAGGCATCTAGTCAAGACGAGATTGATGAATCGTGGATGACAGGGGGCTGACGGGAAACCACTCAGTCCAGCTGTCACATCACTGGATCAATCTCTTCCGGTCTCCTCACTACCACCATCCCCACTCTAAGTATCCCTAACCACAAAGCACAGGCAAGAGGTCAAAGCTGGAGAATGGGTCAGAGGAGCAAGTGGAGAAAGGACAGCTGATGCTATTGGGGTTCCAGAGGAAATGGGACGTGTGGGTGAGAAAGAGATAAAGAAAGGGAACTAACAAGTACTGAAGCTACAGCGGGCTAGACTCTGTAATTTACGTTATCCTCAGAATTCCCAAAGGAGGTGTGTAGTGGAGTACTAGTTTTCTAGATGCAGACTGGTGCCCAGGGAGGTCAGGTAACTTGCCAGGGTTCTACTGAGAATCCAGACTAGGTTTGCCAAGTTCTTTGCATAACACGATTCCTTCCATAGAGAGCACATCCTCCGGGAAGCCTACAGCTGGGTCAAAGAATAACATCCTAGGACGTCAGAGTCCCAAGGGCCTTAGATATCTTTCAACCCAATTCTCTTTTATAGATGGGGAGACTGAGGTCCCCAAAGGGAAGTGACCAGCCCCGAGTCCCAGGTCCTTGTTAACTCTCCAGGCCAAGCGGTCTGGGTCAAGGCGATGATGAGCACCGGCCCAGCCGCGGGAGGGGGAACTCCTCCGCGGAAGGTGAGGGCATCAAGGTGGTGGGGGAGTCGGATCAGGGAGGCGGGAGCACAAGACTGCATGCGGCCTAGGGTGGGTGTGGAGGAGGGGCCTGCGGAGTTGCGATGACAAACTGTCACCACCTAGCTCGCAGGTATCCCAATAGGGTGGTGGGGGAGGTCCTGGGGCTGAGGAACAGCAGGCAGGAAACTGAGGTGGGGCCTCGGCGGTGGGCGAGGCCTCGTCCGCGCCGCGTCGCCTCCCGCCCTCCCTCCTGGCCAGCCCTCCCCTCCTGGCTGCCCGCCGCGCCCCGAGACCTCACCTGCTCCCGCGGGGGCCGGAGCCGAGGCCGCAGTCGGAGCACCCCAGCCAGGGTTGTCAAGAAGCAAACAAGAGTGTCTTAGCAACCAGACAGGAAGTTTTGCCCCCTCACCGGACGTTAACAGAAACTTCACTTATTATTGGTGAAAAGAAGTGTCAATCAAAGTTGAAGGGCCCTACGATGCTGGCGCTTGCACGGGAAGGGGCGTGGCTTAGAGGCTAGGGAGGCGTGGCTTCGCTGATAGCTGTCTTAAGTGCGCCCGAGGAGCGGAGGACGGAGTGAAGTTCTCTTCCAGAAAAACAAACTTGGGGAAGCGGTATTGCTTTGGGAGTTTCGATCATTTCAAATAACAAATGAAGCTTTTTGGTGTCGTGACACCGAGCTCCTCCCTTACTGGGATCTCCAAAGCCGAAAAATAACGAGAATTTATTAATAATTAATAATTAATACGTCACTTGATTCTCGCAATACTTTTAGGTGGCAGTATCTGTAAACTATGTAATCCCGTCTGAACTAAAGCAAATAGTTAAATGAAAGAATCAAGGACATGCCCCTGGAGAAGGGGCCCAGGTGCTCTTTCCACTGCGCCATACCCTCCAGGGTGCCTTGCCATAGTCGCTAGGGGACGCTTACATCATCTTACTTAAAGGCGTAGTTGTCCACAGCCCGCCTCTCGTTCCTCTCAGAGGACAATGACCTATAAGTATTAGTATTGCTGAGGAGAAGGAAAAGGAGGAAAGGGAAGAACTGGCGGGCTCTACTACTTGATGGGTGGATCGGAGGGATCAATGGTTTCATTTAAACATTTACTTTATGTTTAACATTTACTCGGGGGTGAAGCCACAGTGCTCCACTTACTGGCATCTACAGGGAGCTCAGTCCAAGTCACGTGCAAGTGATTCTGAGAGGAGGTAGCTGAAGTGATCCTATGGAAGACACAATCCAGTAGCAGAGCTAGGTGAACAAATAGATAAGGAATAGTTCTCCTGTGGGTGCTATGGCAGAGGCTGGGGAAGGTGCCGGTTCTCACTAAGGAAGAAGTAGTTAACTCAGTGTGTGGCACCTGAGTGGGCTAAACCTAAGATGTAGAGTGGGACAGCCAGAGGTGCCTGGGGAACATCTGATGGTTTCATGAAATTAGGTGTAGAGTGGATATGGTGGTAGGTGATGGGGTGAGATGCAGAAGGCAGTAGGGGAGTAGTCAGAAGGGTTTTGAGTGCCAGGCTTAGGGACTTGAGGGCTCCCCCAGAGAGGAGAGAATAGAGGAGAGATGAGTAGCTGCTGGAGGGTTTCAGGTAGGGTGGTAACAAGGTCAGATCTGGGTTATGGAACAATCATTCTGGCGGCGGAAACAGCAGATGGGGTTTGGAGCGTGTAGACAGAAGGCAGGCACAATGCATTTGGCTTGGGACTTGGCAGCCTGAAGTGTGCTAGGCCCTTGCGATCCCTGCTTGCCACCTCGGCACGTTCTGAGGGTCCACAGAATGTCTCGCTCGGCCTCCAGATTCCCTTAATCGTCTTTGCCAGCTTTCTCTCGGAGATGGAAGGTGGCCTTTGAGGGGGATGATGCTCTTGCTTCTGCCTCTCATCCAAACTTCTCCCCAAAGGGGTCCACATTTGCTATCTTCTCTTTCTCACCTCCCATTCAGTCTTCAGCCCACTGCAATCTGGCTTCCACTCCCACAACACCGCCAAAATTCCCTCTTTCACAGTTACTAGTGACCTCTGAAGAGCAGAATCCAATAGATATTTTCAGTCTTTATTTGATGAGGACCCATCCCATCTGCAGGCATGAGCCTGCCAAGCACGCCCATCTTCATGCGATTCTCTACTCCAGAGGTAGCACCGGTAGAGCTCTTTATGATGCAGATTCCAGGGCTCCACTGCTTCAGAAGGGTGAAGGGCAGGAAGGCAGGTGTTTCGCAGGCACCTCTGTTGCATGAAAGCCAAAAGGAACGGAGACCAAACAAAGATGGATCCTATTAAACTTTGTGAACCATGAGCTTATTGGGGGTTTTATACAGGGGGTGTGGGTAATTTGAGGAAAGCCTTTACATGCAGCTACACAGAGGGGTGGGAGGCGTGCCCGACAGCCCACTCCCAAAGCAATTGGCCATTGAAAACCCTATGAATAGCAGACATAGTGCTGGGCATGGCACAGTGTAGTGGAGTGTTTCGCTCTGTTGTACATAGGATCGCTATGAATCAGACTGACTTGGTGGCACCTAACAACAACAACAACACTGAGGGGAGAAACTCCCACCGCCCCAGGAAGTTCTCATCAGGATATCTCAAAACTGTATCACCTTTTTTTTTCCCACCGTACTGGGGGTTGAACCTAGGGCCTCACACCTGCATGCTTTGCGAGTGCTGGATCACTGAGCTGCACCTCAGCCTTTTTTTTCTTTTTTTACTTTTTGAGACAATGTCTTGCTAAATTACGCAAACTGCCTCTGGTCTTGAACTTGCGATCCTCCTGCCTCTGCCTCCCGAGGCCCTGGGATTACATGCTTGCACCACCACGCCCAGCAAAACTGCATCACCTTAAGTCCCTCCCAAGTGGGCTTCCTTACAGAGGCGGTCCTTTCTCCGTCCCAAGTGGGCTTACTTACAAGAATGGCATGTGACTCCCTGGCAGCCTTCTGGGCAGCTGTGCCACCAACGAGTTTTTTTTCTTTTCGGCTCTGCTTTGCTCTGTTCCCTTCTGCTGTTTTTCTCTCTCTAATGTGTTGTTTGGGCTGGGATTTAGCTCAGTGGGTAGAGCGCTGCACTGCAGTCTCTGAGGTCCAGAGTTCAATTCCCAGCACCACAAAAATGGGAGAAGGACCTGGCAATCCACTCCCAAGGCAATCCCGAAACGGTCAGCCATTGAAAACCCTATGAGGGTCGCTATGAGTCGGATGCCGATTCGACGGCACCTAACAACAACAACAACAATGTGTTGTTTAATATACATATTGTGACTGTCCTTCCCCTCCCTCCACCAGGGAATGTTAACACGTTTCAGTAAGCCTAACCAACTTGTATGTTTTTGCCCATCCCATTGCCATGGCTGCAGGGCCAAGCCCTGGGCCAAATATGCCAGGTGTTTTGTATCAGGGTAGTGATCATAAGGTCCAGTCCCTGTCCAGTCTGGAGGAACCATGTACACAACACCTGTGCATGCTAATGGTTGAAAAGCACTGTGCCATCCTCACAGCTGGGGCACCTTGCTCTCCTGCAACTCCACACACCTCTCTTCCTTTTCAGCCACCTTCTTGGGCTCTTCCTTTGCTCTCTGTGCCTAACTTGACCTTCTTTTCGTTTCACCTGTGATCTCGAGTTTCTCGCTACCAGAAGTCACCTCATCAGTGTTTGCAGTGCTTCCGTTGATCCCACTCCAGAGGGGATTCACTGGTGTTGGAGGTGGGGTTTGTGCTCTGGAAACGCCCCCCGGTGATTCCAAACACTTTCCTAGGGAGTGATGCCACCTCATGTGTGTCTTGTTGAGAATTGCTGCCTATAGACTAACCTTCGGGAATCTCATCCATTGCCATGGTTTCCTTTGTCTACGTCCTTCTAGATTCTGAGGGCTCCTGTATTTCCCTCTCCAGATTAGGCCTCTCTCTGGAGCACTATGCCAAATAGCCAGCTGTCTCCTAGCCATCCCCACCAGGATGTCCAGGATGTCCCACAAGCCCTTCAAACTCAGCATGTCTCAAACTGAATTGATGGCCCCCCTCCAGCCTACTCTCCATGCATTCCTCATCTGAATAAGCAGCACTACCCCCACCTAGTTGCCTACATCAGACACTAGGGAGTCACCTTCACACTTCCTCTACCATCGCCCACTTCCAGTTAATCACAAGCCTGCCAATTGTGACTCCTAACTACCTCCCCAAACAGTCTCTTCCACTGGCTTTGCACCTGCCCCACGCCACCGTTCATCTGTTTTATAGCAACAACTTCCTGATGGGGGTCTCTGCTGCAGTCCTGCTCTTCCCTACTCTATCCTCCATTCTACAGTCAACACAGTCCTCTAAAATCCAAGACTCACCCAACTTCTTTCCCTCTGCCGTTCCCATTGTGGGCCAGGTGACCTCCATGTGCCATGACCTAGCATTCAAGGCTCATCTCCTTGAGGCTCGATCCCCTGAGCTTTACACCCCAGCTCTCCTGACCCTCCTGGCCACTTCTCACCTCCCTGTCTCTGCTCACCTGTTCTCTTGCCCACGTTCTTCAGCTCTGCCTTCCCTCCTTTTGGTTGTATGAACCCATAAGCCTTTGGCCTAGGCTTGGACACACTGAGTTCCCATCACATGCAATTACAAGGGTGCTCTGGGCTCCTGTCTTCTCTGGTGCGTGTTCCTGTTACTGCCTTTCTCTCTGGTGTCTTACAGTTTGGTTCTCTGCCTCTGGTGAGCTCCTTGAGGACCAAGACCTTGTCCTCATTGCCTATTGACCTAACAGAGCAGGTGCTCAGAGATCCCTTTATTCTAGGCCCACATGGCCCAATAGTAGGGAGTGGGGCTCAGCTCACAGGCTGTGTCCTTTCCCAGAACAGAGCTAGCTTCAGGTTAGCTGTGACAAAGTCTCTGTCACAACAACCAGGGGCCATGGGGGGGGGGGGTATTCCTCACTCCAGGCAGTCCCTCAGGTAGCCTTCTCCATGGCTCCCAGAACTTTGTCTTTTTCTTATATCCTCTTCACTGAAATTTAACCATTCCGAATCCTTATTTTGGAAAGAAGCAGTCTTTGACTTTATTGCTTCTCTCTATAATATTTTTGTTTTCTGTTTTGTTAATTTCTACTATTATATCTTTGTTATTTCCTTCTGCTTTCCTTCTGTTTGATTTGCTCTTCTTTTTTTTTTTTTCTCCTTGAAATGGAGACTTAATTGGCCATTAGCCCTCCCTCTTTCCCAACATAAATATTTAAGGCTACAGATTTCTTTCTCAGAAGAGCGTGAACTGCATCTCATATGCTTTTGTGCTCTGTATTTTCATTATCATTTTGTCCAAATAGTCTAATCAAAGATTTCTTCCTTAGGTGGGTGCGGCAGTGCATGTCTGTAATCCCAGCACTTGGGAGGCTGGGGGAGGAGCATCGAAAGTTTCAGGCCAGCCCGGGCTACACAGTAAGACTGTCTCACACAATGTTTTTTCTTCCTTGACACAGGAGATTTTTAGAAGTGTATTGCTTAATTTCTAAATATTTGGGTATTATCTAGTTTCTTTTATTACTTATCTCTACCTTCACCCTCAGTATGTGTTCATTTTTTAGAGCTTATTGAGACTTGCTTTTTATTTAATTATCTGACCAGCTAGTGTGTTACTGCTACCATCACAAGTTATGACAAATTTAGTGACCTAAAACCATACCAGTTCATCATCTGACAGTGCTAGAGGTCAGAGGTCTGAAATGGGTCTCATTGGGCTAAAATCAAAGTGTCCCCAGGGCTACATTTCTTTCTGAATCTCCAAGGAAGACTTGCTTTCCTTTCCTTTTCCAGCTTCTAGAGGTTTCTGGAATTCCTTGGCTCATGGCCCCTTGCATCTTCAGAGCCATCGATGGCTGGTTCAGTCTCACGCTGCCTCCCTCTTCCACATCTAAGCAACTTTGTGATTACATGGGATGTAAAATTTTGGACTTTTCAGTTTTTCCTTCTGGTCCTGTTAATTTTTACTTTAGGTATGTTAATAAGCCATGTTAATATGTGCATACAAATTTATAGTTGTTATAACTTTCTAAGAGATTGACTCTAACATGAAATGTCCTTTTTTATCTCTAGCAATGCTTCTTATTTTAAAGTCTACCTTGAACTAAATATAGCTATACCCACTTTACTGAATTAGTGTTTGCATGGTATGTTTCTCTATCATTTTAATTTTAATTTCAACATTTTTATATAACTTTTAGACTCTCAATATGTTGCCCAGGCTGGCCTCAAACTTGAGATCTTCCTACCTCAGGCTCCTGAGTTCATCACCAAGCTATTATATAGCTATTATATAGCTATTTTCAAATCCAGTTTGACAATATTAATCTTTTAGTCAGAATATTTCTCTCTTTATAGTTGAAGTAATTTTGGGAGAAGGACCTGGCAACCCCCTCCCAAAAATCAATCTGCCATTGAAAACCCTATGAACAGCAGAGAAGCACTGACAATAGTGTTTCCCCTGCTGTACAGAGGGTCGCTATGAGTCGGATGCCGACTCGACGGCACCTAACAACAACAACAACAACAAGTTGAAGTAATTACTCATTGACATTAAATCTACATTTAAATCAGCCTACATGTATTTACTTTCTATTTGTCCCACCCTTTCCGTGTCCATTTTCCCTTCACTTTTAATTAATAGTTTGCTCTTTTGAATTATTGTAACTATTCTACTCTTTTCTCTTGTATTATCTTGTTAGTTATATTTTCTTTCACAATCCTTTCAGTGACTTCTCTAGGAAAATATAACATTCTTCCAAGACATATAAAAGTTTATACTTTCAGTACTTCCAAGACAAAGTAAGGGGATTATAGTATTTCAAATGTGCTTATCCCACCTTTTATTTCTATTGTTGTCATGAATTTTTAACCTCACTAGACATAGTTGCTATTATTTATTTCAACCAATACTGACCCCTTTTAGTGGTCTTCCTTGGAGACTCCATGCTTCCCTCAGAGATTGCTGTTCCTCTCACTAAAGCCTGCCTTTATTATTTCCTTTAGTGAAGCTCTATTGGCGACAGAAACTATTAGTGATAAGTCCATTCCATTTTTTCTCTGTTTGAAAGCATCTTTATTGTTTCTCCATTCCTGAAGGATATTTCCACTGAATATAGAATTCCCAGGTGGCAATTATTTCCTTTCAGCACTTTGCAGATGTCATTTTATCTTCCTTCCTCCATTCCTCCTCTGAGAAGTTAGTATCTTATTCCATTTTGTGTTACTGTAACAGAATGCCTGAGACTGAGTAATTTATAAAGAGGAGAAATTTATTTCTCATACTTCTAGTAGTCAGGCAGTGCAGGAGTGTGGCATCCATATCTGGCAAGGGTCTCCTCGTCCTCTTCCTCCTCCTTCTCCTCCTTCTTCTCTTTTTGATTGTTGTGAGATGAATGTTTATTCTGATATACTTCATATTAGTTACATAACTAATCTGTGACAAATAACAAGATGCATTTTATTTCTTCAGGGCTGGGGCCTCTCTGTGGTTTGAAATTTGAAGTTAACATATTCCTGTCTGCTTTATGTACATTTGCTTAAGCTTAGAAAGCCCTCTCAACAGCTTGCATAGATACTCTGGGCCAGGCTCCACAGGTCCTCAGGCAGTCCATTGTGCAGACATATATTTTCCATTCTTGTCCATGAAGAGTTTTTATACAGGGACCAAGTTCTTTGCTAAATGCCACTGCTCTAACAAGAGTGCCCTATACAAATTGGCTGAGATTGGTGACGAAATGACAAGAGTTTCTGAAGAATCATGGTGATTGCTATTTGAACCCAGACCTCATGTTACACATATTCAGAAAAACATCCCTACTAATGAACTTACACAAATGATCAGCGAAAGGATACTCTTTAGTATTAACATTTGGATAAGGTGACGTTCTAAGCAAAAACGACTGTGTCAGTACCTTGCTTCCCTTCAAAATAATTGTGCGTATTTCATTATCATTAAATATGTGTTAAAGTAGTAGTTCTCAGCCAGTTCTCGATTCCTAGAGTAATTGTAGATAGCTAAATCCCACCTGAAGCGTCTCCCATATTACCTACATTCTCAATTTTGGCATGAGATTGAGAACCTTAAGAGACCCTATTGACCTTTACTTAGGTAGTAATTTTGAACTGTCCAATGACAAACGACTGATTATTTGGTTTACAGTGATGGCTGACTAGAAAATAAATCCTTTGTGCCTCTGACATCAGGCTTATTCATTTGTATCTACACAATTTATACGCACCGTACTAATGGGCAGATAGACATGATTAAAGATCCTTTTCCAAGCTTTGCCTCCTCACTCCCTGCCACCCTGAGCCTGTATAATTTCCCCCTGCTCTAAGCCCAAAGGTCAGTTCTGGACTCAAACTTCCTGAACACAGCATGCACAAAACGGGGATAGAGTGAGATTCCTGTATCATCAGCAACCATTCCAAATGTATGCTACTAGCCTGGGTGTGGTGGCGCACGCCTGTAATCCCAGAGGTTTGGGAGGGAGAGGCAGGAGGATCGCAAGTTTGAGACCAGAGGCAGTCTGTGTAACTTAGCGAGACCCTGTCTCAAAAAGTAGAAACAAAATGGGCTGAGGGTGCAGCTCAGCGGTACAGCACTTGCAAAGCATGCAAGCACAAGGCCCTGGGTTCAACTCCCAGTACCGCAAAAACCAAATATATGCTACTATCCCTCTAAAAAGAAGACCTGGACAAACAACAGAAATGAGAGAAACATCCATATTAAATTAAAAAGTAAAAGGATCTTAAAGAAAATAATGATTTAACAGTACTTAAATTTACCCAGGCAAGGGCCTTCTTCAGGTGTCATCCCATGGCAGGAAACAGAAGGGCAAGAGAAGCATGGGAGAGCAAGGGAGAGCATGAGGGCATCGAACTCTCTGTTATAACAAACCCACTCCCCCATAACATGAGTTCTGTCCTGCAGGCAGAGCCCTCAGGGCCCAAACACTTCCCACTAAGCCTCCTCCTGACATTGCTGTGTGGGGAGTTCAGTTATTCACACATAAACTTTGGGGACATATTGAAACCATAGCAGGCAGTTATGAGTCTTTCCATTGCTCCTTGGAAAGTAATGCATTTTTCTTCCCCTGCTGCATGCTTTTTTTTCTCCCCCTGCAGTGCTGGGGATTGAACCCAGGCCTTGCTCGTGCTAGCAAGGTCTCTACCACTGAGCTACATCTCCAGCCTTTGGTTTTTTGACACAAGGTCTTACTATGCTGCCCAGCCTGGCCTCAAATTCATGATCCTCCTGCCTCAGCCTCCCCAGTGTTGGCATGACAGGCGTGCACCACCATGCCTGGCTTTTTGGATACTATAAAGATTATTCTATTTGACTTAGCTTTACATCTGTTTCACTAGTTGCAATTTTCTTTGCATTTCTTATGCTTGGAGTTCCCTGAGATTCTTGAATCTATGGCTTAACGTCTTTCAACAATTTTGGGAAAATTCTCAGATATTATCTATCCAAATATTATTTCTACCCCATTGCACTTTCTACTTCTGTTGCTCCTTACATATTGGACCTTACACTATGTTCCCTATTAATCATATGCCTTTTTTTCTACTTTTCTTTCCTTTCTCTCAGTCGTTATTCTGGATCATTTCTTGTGATCTCTCTAATAAAGTTCATTCCTTCTTCATTTGTATCCAGTCTACTCTTAAACCTATTTGTTAAGTTCATAAACATATTTTTTAGTTCTATAATTTCCATTTGATTTTTTTTTGTACTATTTGTGGGTACTCATGCATGCTAGGCAAGTGCTCTACCGCTGAATTGTGCTCCTAGTCCCCTTTTGATTTTTTATTTTGAGACAGGGCCCCTCTAAGTTGCACAGGCTACTCTTGTCCATGAACTTATGATCTTCCTGCCTCAGCCTTCCGAGTTGCTGGGATTATAGGCATGCGCCACAGTGCTCAGCTAGCATTTGATTCTTTCCTGTAGTTTACAATTCTCTGCTGAAATTTTCTCATTCATTATTTAATGTCCTGAATATATTTGCCCTAATTACTTTCAAGCTTGCAGCCATAGCACTGTGGCATCCAATCCCATCAGATCTCAGAAGCTAAGCAGGGTCAGGCCTGGATAGTACTTGGATGGGAGACTGCCTGGAACACCAGGTGCTGTTGGCTTGGGAGAAGGGCCTGGCAACCCAGTCCCAAAAAATAATCAGCCATTGAAAACCCTATGAGCAGCAGAGAAGCAGTAGCAATACTGTTTTGCCTGTTGGACATAGGGTCGCTATGAGTCAGACATCAACTCGACGGCACCTAACAATAGCAACAACAATTACTTTCAAGTGTACAGTCATACCTCCTTCACTTCTGAACTCATCTGGTCTCAGAAGCTAAGAAGGGTCAGGCCTGGCTAGTACTTGGATGGAAGACTTCCTGGGAATATTGGGTACTGTAGGCTTGGGATCCTGCAGCCGTAGCGCCGTGGTATCTGATCCTGCCAGACCTTGGAAACTAAGCATGGCTGGGCCTGGTTAGTCCTTGGATAGGAGACCACCTGGGAACACCAGGTACTGTAGGCTTGGGAAACAGACCTGGCAACCCACTCCCAAAAATCAATCTGCCATTGAAAACCCTATGAATAGCAGAGAAGCACTGACAAAGTTTTTCACCTGTTGTATGTAGGGTTGCTATGAGTCAGATACTGACTTGATGGCACCTAACAACAACAACAACAACAACACAGGCTTGGGAGGAAGACCTGGCAGCCCACTCTGGAAACAATCAGCCATTGAAAACCTTATGAGCACCAGAGAAGCACTGACAACAGTGCCAGGCATGGCACAGTGTCAGTAGTGTTTCATCTGTTGTACAGAGGGTTGCTTTGAGTCAGACCCTACTCCACAGCACCTTGAAACAGCAACAACAATTACTTTCTTTCTTTCTTCCTTTCTTTTTTTTTTTTTTTTCTTTTGAGACAGGGTCTCACTAAGTTACGTGGACTGCCTCTGGTCTCAAACTTGTGATCCTCCTGCCTCCGCCTCCCGAGCCACTGGGATTATAGGCATGGACAACCATGCCCAGCTTACAACAATTACTTTCAAGTCTATGTCTTATAGCTCCACTGTTTAGATTTCCTATTTTCGTCTTTCTTAAATTAAATTTCTACTTTGAGATAACTATAGATTCCTGTTCAGTTACAAGAAATAAGGCAGAGAGAGGATCTCTATGTTGTCACGGCTGGGCGGTGCGGAGCTATGGAGGACACAAAGTCTTCTCAGAACCATGTCTAGGCAGGAAGTGAGCCAGGGCTTCCCCTTGGGTTGATGCTTCCCAGCAAAGTTCATCAGTTTCTGGGCCCCAGAGAGGTGGCCAGCAGAGCTGCCATATAGGGGATGAAGTGGGGATGACAGAGGTGGTGGCTAGAGAGACCCCACTGGGCTCCTCAAGGGTGTGTGTGGCCTGTAGTTACTTGGTGGGCATGGCATTCAGCCATGGTGGGTCAAAACTAAGAGAAATCCGAAGTACCACAAGCACCAGGATACAATAACAGGGAATCCTGAGGCATCCATCAAAGTTTTTGCCAACAAGGTGATGCAGACAAAAGACAAAGCAGTGATAGATGATTTTGTTAAAAAACAAGGAAATTACAACCCTGACCACAGAGTTGATATTGTTGCATTGGAACTTTCTATTGGAAAAGATGCCAGCACAAAGTCACAGAAGATATAAGTTGCGATCAAATTCCAGAGGATGCTTTGAAATGGGGAGAAAAAAGAGGGAAGACCTACCCCCAATCAAGAAAAACTCTTACATAGAGTCAGCTACAACAGGCTCAATGTCACAGGTGAAAATAGACAACCAGCAGAAGGAGAATTTCAATAGAATCTGACCGCTTGAAAGACAGTGAGAAACATCCTACCCTCAGTCTTAGAAGTTGCTTTTCAAAGTCACCCTAGAATTATAGATAATGTTAAAAGGGTAGGATTTCAAAAGCCAGCACCCATTCAGTTATCGATGTAGCCAATAGTTCCGCAAGGAATAGACCAGATTGGAGTAGCACAAGCCAGAACAGGGAAGAGGCTGTCCTACTTAATGTCTGTATTTATTCATCTAGACTCTCAACCAGTAGCTAGAGAAAAAAAAGGAATGTTAGTCTTCATATCCACCCAGGAATTAGCTCTTCCTGGGGAAGCTGAATGTGCTAAATAGTCATATAAAGGTCTTAGACGTGCTTGCATATGTATATGGGGGTGGAGCCAGAGATGTTTCAAAAGGTGTAGACATCATTATTGCAACTCCTGGAATATCAACTGATCTACAGAGGAGTAACTTGGTCATCCTGAAAAGTGTAGCCTATTTGGTTTCAGATGAAGCAGACAAGACACTGGACATGGGATCTGAACTCGAGGTAGTGAAGATCTTGTTAGATATGCGCCCACACAGGCAGACGAGTGTGACAAGTGCTACTTGGCCATGTGCTGTCACCTTGTACCATCTTATTTCAAAAAGCCAATGATTGTCTATGTCAGTACTTTGGATCTACTTGCTGTTAAGTACGATATAAAGCAAAATATAATCATCACCACAGAGGAAAAGACATGAACTCACATCTAAACATTCCTAGAGTGTATGCACCTAGGGACAAAGTCATTGTCAGCAGAAAAGCTGTTGCTGATTACTTATCAGGTAACCTGATTCTCCAACACTTACCAGTGTATATGTTGTTGTTAGGTGCTGTCAAGTTGGGTCCTACTTAGAGTGACCCTATGTACAACAAAAGGAAACACTCCCTGACACTGTGCCATGGATGGCACTATGTCAGTGCTTCTCTGCTATTCATAGGGTTTTCAATGGCTGATTGTTTCAAGATTGCTTTGGGAGTGAATTGTCATGTCCTTCTCCCATTTTTGCGGTGCTGGGATAGAATCCAGGGCCTCAGAGAGTGCAGAGCAGTGCTCTACCCACTGAGCTAAACCCCAGCCCATCAGCATGTATGGTGGAAAGTATAGTCTCTGCATGGCAGTGGAGAACAGAGCAATGGAGAGACAGCATTAGAGAACTCTAAAACTGGGAAAATGAGAATACTAATTGCTACTGTGGCGGGCTGGGATTTAGCTCAGTTGGTAGAGTGCTGCTCTGCAGTCTCTGAGGTCCAGAGTTCGATTCCCAGCACCACAAAAATGGGAGAAGGATGTGGCAACCCACTCCTGGGGCAATCCTGAGAAATAGTCAGCCATTGAAAACCCTATAAGGGTCGCTATGAGTTGGACACGACTCGACGGCACCTAACAACAACAACTATCTTGGCATCTCGGAGTCTTGATGTCAGTGATATCACACGTCTGTGATTATGATTTTCCACGGAACATTGAGGAATATGTACATGGAGTAGGGTACGCTGGAAGAGCAAGAGGGACTGGGATGCTATTTACCCTCATCGCTAGAAATGATTGGAGTTTTGCCACAAAACAGATTACTATTCTGGAAAAAGTATTCTAGAGGAGCTCTTCTTAATGGCTGAGCGATACGAAGCAAATAAACTGAAAAGAGAAATGGAAAAGAAAGTGGCCAGATCTGCTGGGTGTGGTGGTGTGTACCTGTAATCCCAGCACTCCGGAAGTGGAAGCAGACGGATTGCAGGTTGGAGGCTAGCCCTGGCTACATAGTGAGTTCCAGGCCAGCCTGGGCTACGTCGTGAGACATTGTCAAAAAAAATGCAACAAATAAATAAATAAATAATTTTAGATAAAATAGCCAGGCGCAATGGCACATGTCTGTAGTCCCAGCAACTTGGGAAGCTGAGGCAGGAGGATTGCAAATTCAAGGACAGGGGCAGCCTGTACAATTTAGCAATACCCAAAAAAATGTAGAAAAGGGGCTTCGGGTTATAGCTTAGTGGGGGAGCACTTGCCTAGCATGCGTGAGGCCCTGGGTTCAACCTCCTAGTACTGCAAATAAATAAACAACAAAACCCCAAACAAATTAGTTAATTAAATTAAATTAAATTGAAATTAAAATGTTAAGACCCCAAGAAAAGCCCCAGAAGTTTTACTAATGTCTTATGTAGCACTGGCCTACCAGAGGTATGATTTATGTAACATAAACATTCAAATTTCTACCTTTTAAGGCTAGACTTTGATAGTATGTTTATTGTAATCAGCATTGTCTCTAAGACCCAGTCACCTAATAAATTATTAGATGTTACTCTTTCATCTATTACCAAAAGTCTACCTTTAGAATTCAGAGTTGAAAATGAACTTGAAGTGGTGCAGAAAGATCATTAAGAGTATAATGGAATCGGAGGAGGTAGACCCTCTTCTGAGCAAAGTGGTGATGTATCAATTATGTGTACCTACACCTTTGATCCAGCATTTCCTCTTCTAGGAATTATTCTATAAACATGTCTGTATTGAAAATGTATGAAAGCAATATTTATAGTAGCAAAAGACTAACCAAAATGTCTACCAGGGGACTAGATGAATACACAATGGTAAATTTATGCAGAAAAAGGAGGAGGAGGAGGAGGAGGAGAAAGAGGAGAAGGAGGGAGGAGGGAGGAGGAGAAGGTGGTGGTGGTGTAGGTGGAGGAGGAAGAGGATGAAGGAGAGGTGAAGGAGGAGGAGGAGGATCAGAAATCATAACACAAAGAGATCCCATGTTCCCTTCACCCAGTGTCTCCTGATAGTGACACCCTGAAAACCTAGAGTCCAGTGTCACCAGGATATTGACACTGATCCAATACTATACAGGTTTCCCTCATTTTACTAATACTTGTGTCTGTGTGTGTGTGTGCATGTGTGTGTGTGTGTGTGTGTGTGTTTGTGTGTGTGTTTTAGTTCTATGCAGTTTTATAAAGTGTGTGGGTCTACTGGCCTTTAAATTTTGTTTTCTTCTGTCTGGATTTTCCGCCCCTCAGTGTTGTTTCCAGATATAGCTGATAATTTTCTTTTGAATGCCAAACCTCTCTTTGGACAAAAATATAATATGAGAACAAAAATATAATATGAGAGTTTGGATGATGATGTTTTCTTCCTCCAGAAATAATTTACTTTTGCCTCCAGCAAGCGGTGGAAGTGACCAACACTGTAATTCAGTCAATGGGGAGGATTAGAAGGGAGTATTCATCTGCGGGAGGCCTAGAATATTTTGCACGCACCCTCCAACAAAAGCATATTGTTCTGAGGTCCCCCGAAACCCTGGGTCATTTACCAGAGGGCTTCCTCCTAACCTCTGAGTCTTAGCAGGAAGCTCTGTATCATGTGCCATCTAATTTCGTGAACATGTTAATCAGGCACTCATCTCAGCCAGCCATCAATGGGCAGATGCCTCAGGAGGAAGGCTGCAGCCCCTGACACCAAGCTTGCGTTTCTGAACTCTCCTCTCTGGAAACTCTGCCCCTCAACTCTATTAGCCAGTTTTCCATCACTGTAACAAAATACCTGAGAAAATCAATTTATATAGAGAAAAAGGTTTTGGCTCAGTCCTTTGTGATGCCCCTTTGGATTTTTTTTCTTCCTCTACTGGGTTGCTGAACCCAGGTCCTCGAGCATGCTACGCAGATGCTCCACCCCTGAGCCCCACACTACACTCATCCTCTTTCTTTGAGTCAAGTTCTGCTAAATTTCACAGGCTGCCTCTGGCCTTGCACCTGTGATCCTCCTGCCTCAGCTTCCCAAGTTGCTGTGATTACAGGCATGAGCTATGTGCCCAGATCCTTGGACATTTTAAAAAGCCTGTCTGATTTTTCTAAGTTTCCTCAGTGTGAGAGCTGGTTGGCAACAGAAGTCTCCTGCTGCAGCCCTCATTTCTCCAGAGTGTTCTGATACCCCTGAGTGGACAGGGGATCCTCGGATCATAGACTATCTAAGACAGTGTTCACTTGGGCTAGAGTTTCCATGTTGAGTGTTCCCCAAAGTCGTGGTCCCCAGCTTAGCACTACTGGGAGGCTGTGGAACCTTTGGTAGGTGGGGCCTGGTGGGAAATCTACATCATTTAGGCGGAGCATGTCCTTAAAGGGGATTGTGAGACCGGTCCTCTTCATCTTTCTCTTTACTTACTGGCCATGAGGTAAGTTGTTTTGCTCCACCACGTACGCCTGCCATGACATGCTGCCTTGCCACAGGCCTAAAACAATGAAGCCAGTGGATCCAGGGCTGAAACTTCCAAAACCATGAGCCAAAACCTTTTTCTCTATATAAATTGATTTTCTCAGGTATTTTGTTATAGTGACTGAAAGCTGACTAACATTGCATACTTGTTCTGGAGTCAGACTGCATTAAAATTCCAGCATTGCCATGTGATCAGCTATGTGATCTTGAGGAAGTTCCCTCTCTGGCACTCAGTTTTCTCATAGTACTTCCCTCACTGGATTAAATAAGCTAATCTATAAGTGGTCAGAGCAATGAGTGCCTGGCACATAAGTAATCACTAAATGTGTATTGGTCACTAGTATTCAGCAAGTACCTGTTAAGTATGCACCTAATTGGTGCCAGACAGTGGATAAATATAGTGGAGAAAAAGACAAATACAGTCCCTCCTGCCACAGAGCTGACATCATACGCAGGGGGACACTCTGGGCGACCCACTATAAAAGAAGGCAAACAGAATGACAAATAGAGGTGCGTGCCATGGTGCCAATGAGAGAACAGCAGGGCAGGTGCATGTGTGGGTCCAGGCTGGGAGGGAAGGGCTCTGTTCCCAGGTGCCGGGTACATGAAGAAGACATGGTGAAAGACTGAATGACCAGGCAGCCACGTAAGGCCAGGTGACCAACAAAACTCCTGTGACTGCTGCATGGCCAGCTAGACTTGAATGACATGAAGAAGGAAGCCTGCTGAGAACGAGGGGAAGGAGCAATCTGGGCTGAGGGAGCAGCACGTGAACGTCCTCTGAGTCAGACACGATCGAGGGGCCACCAGAAGGCCAGCATGTCCGTCGGCGTAATGAGCAAAGGGGCGTGGGGTACTGTGTGAGCTCTGAAAGAGGGCAGCGCTGAGATCACGGAGGGCTTTGTAAATCAGGACAGGGGGCTGGATTTCATTGCAGTGTACTGGGGAGCTTCAGAGAGTTTTATGCAGGAAGAGGACAACATCCTCATTGCAACATGATCATTCAGGACACTGGGGAGAGCCTGGATTTTGACAGAGGACACTGCAGGAGAACAACCGAGAGGCGCTGGTAGCTGGAACAGTGATAGCAGAAATGGAGTGGTTAATCAGGTGGTTGCCACATGGCTGCATGGCTGCCCCCCCAGGACAGGCCCCCAGGGCTCCAGGGAGTGTGCCATACATGGCTTCTGGGGTAAGGAAATGCTGTCCTCGGGCCTCTGGGACAGGTCCGCTGGAAGCTTCCTCCTGGTCGCTGCTAGACTCTGCTCTCTCCACCTCTTTCCTTGACCGATTTTCATCTGTACCCTTTTGGTGTAATAAACCGTAACTAGGAGGGTAACGCCTGCAGCCGTACCCCAGTGACATCGGATCCCATCAGATCTCGGAAGCTAAGCAGATCTCGGAAGCTGGCCTGGTTAGTACTTGGATGGGAGACCGCCTGGGAACACCAGGTGCTGTAGGCTTGGGAGAAGGACCCGGCAGCCCACTCCCAAAAATCCATCCGCCACTGAAAACCCTATGAACAGCAGAGAAGCACTGACAAAGTGTTCTGCCTATTGTATATAGGGTCACTGTGAGTCAGATACTGACTCGATGGCACCTAACAACAACAATAACAACAGGAGTGTAACAGCTTCTAGTGCTGGGAGCACTTCCAATAAATCATCCCACCTGAGGATGAGCTAGGGGGCCTTCCACACACCTGCTTTTCCAAGAAGTTTTGTAATGAAAGGAGCTAAACCATGGGTGATGGCTAGAGGACGATATGGGCTCCAGGCAACGTCATGGTTTGTGTAGACGTGTCTGCACAAAAGGCTTGCGTGTCAAAGTTCTGGTCTCTAGCTAATAGTGCATTGTGGGAGTGCTAACGTCATTAATGGGCTAGGCCACTGATGTGCCCACACCGAATGGGCGGGATGGTTGGCAGAAGAGGGTGCCTGGGTTGTGCCTTTGAGGGGCCTATCTTGTCCTAGCGCCTTCCCCTCTGCTTTCCGGCCTGAACATGCTTGCTCCTCCATGCCCTTCCACTACGATTTTCTGCCTCACCACAGCCCAGAAACAGCAGAGGCAGCCGACCACGGACTGAAATCTCTGAAACTGGGCGCCCAGAATACATCCTTCCTCCTTTCAAATTGTCTCTCTTGGGTATTTGTCCCAGCCACAGAAAGCCACGGAACACAGTGTGGATTCTGTGGAAGGAGGGAGACACTGAAGTGGCCCCGCACACCCATAGGAAAGACAAAGTGGGCAAGGGGGAGTTGGTAATTCAGGAGACGGTTTCTTGACAAGGTCAAGTGCATAGTGTCTCTGAAGGAACAGGGACAGTCCATTCAGAGTGACAGGAGGAAGCCAGGAGGGTGGGCTTAGCTTAGGTTCACGGGCAGCCCTGGGGCCAGGGTGCTGAACCCAACTGGTTTTGTTCCCTTAATGAACTGGGAGGTAAGGTCACCCTTCAGTGTGCAGGGCTAGGGGTGGAGGACTGTAGATTTGAGGACAGAGGATATGGTGGAGCCTTCTGGGGGACCAAGACCTCAAACAAGGGCAGGGGGACCCAGCCGTGGAGCCTTCCAGCCGTGAAGTCCCGAGAGCCCAACCCCGTTGGCACCCTGAGCTCTCCTGCCTTGGCGCTGGGCTGTGCAGGTGTTGGTGCAAAGCAGGTGGCAGCAGGATTTCCCAGGGTGGATGGGACACTGCCAGCCGAGTGGGACAGAGGGAGAGAGGGTGTTTGCAAGCCAAGTGGTGAGAGAGGATAAACAAGGTGTGTGGGCCGGCAGCTCAGTTCTCAAGGTGTATCGGCCTGCAGTTCAGCGGGAAGGCACGAAAGACGTTTTTATTTTAAAACAAACCCAGATTCATTGTGGAGAAGCAAGCACACGTGTCTCCCAGGCGCCTTCGTGGTCCTTGAACGATCCTTTCCTGTCTGCCGCACTCCTCCCAGCTATGTCTACCCTCCGGGGGTGAATTCAGTCTTGGTGTAGTTTGAGAAACCTCGGAAAAGTCTGGGAAGCTGGGTCCTGCTGGCGTGACTTTCTGGCCCCTGCCTTGCCCCTTGGCTTTCCACAAGGGCCATGTGAGGACAGAGTCCGGCCAAGAGCAGTGACAATATGGATCAAGTGCCCCTAAAACAGTGTGGACAGGAAGGCCTGGGGACTAGCAGGAGACCCTGCAGGGCTGGGCTGGGTGTTAGATGGGTTGGGTGGTGCTGCAGCCCTGACACTGGTCCCAGAGGCCAGGGGTGCCAGAGGGGCCCAGGCGGACTATGGGGAGGGGGAGGCTGCAATCGATGGGGTCCTTCCCTCTCCCTTCCCTGTCTCCTCAGGGCTCCAGGTGAGGGACTCAGGCAGCTGGGGTCCTAGGGAGCAAGTAAGGGACCCAGATCCCAGAACTGGGGCACAGGTGGGGAAGGGGTGTTCGGAATGAGGCCAAAGCCCAGTTAGGAGAACTGGGGCATTTCCACGGGGGACTTGCTGCTTCTCAGCTTTCCTGGGAAACACGTGTGTCTCAGCCTGGCACCTGGCAACCCTGGTCGAGTGGGGGTGCATATTTAGCTGGGTGAGGCTGCCCTGCCCACACCCCCAGGGTCCCCCTAGCCCCTCCCCTCTGCAGTGAAGAAGAGCCTCCCAGTAAACCGCATGTTTATTTCGAACATTCAAATTTACAAAAACAAAAAGGTAACAAAAACCACGACACAGATCACACACACACGCACGCGCACGCACACGTGGCAGCTCATGGCACTTTATGTACAAAATGGGTGGGGGAGGGGGACACGGCCGGGAGGGGGAGGGCTGTTCAGCAGGGGGCGCTCATTTCACAGTGTGGGGGCAGGCCTTGCCATGCTCGCTGGCCCCTCAGCCTGGGCCTCACCAGTGCCTTCCAGACTCAGCAGGGGCAGGGGGCAGGGTGGGAGGTGGGGTCTGGGATGGCAGGCAGCTGGAATAAGGGGGAGAGGAGAGCGATCCCTGTCTGGGAGGGGGCCCCTTCTCCAGGTTGCTCAGGCCAAGGGTGCTGGGACAGGTGGGAGGGACCCAGTTCTGAGAGGCGGGGCCCCTGTGTCATGGAGAAGAAGGGGCGCAGTTCAAAAACAGGCCTGGTTCCCCCAGCTGCATAGGGAGGCCGCGAGGTCACTCACCCTCCTTGGCTGACCTCACCCTCCTTCTGTACAGTGACGGCTCCGCCCTCCTCTAAGAGCCATTCCTGGGGCCCCAGCCCGTGCACAACTGTAGCAAGGTGCTGTGTCCCTTGGGGCATGGCGGGTGGGGAACCACATGCCATAAAGGTGGGGAAATCTGGCAGATGACAGCTGTGAAGCATCTGGCCCAGGGCTTCGCCCAAAGCAGGCGTATAAGAAAGAGGGGTCCCCCCACCTGCCGCCTGCCAGGACTCTGGGGAGCTGTCCGGTGCCCTCCCTCCAGCCCAGGCAGAGAAGCCCAAAGCTGGGTGCACAGGTGGGAGACTGCCCCCCCCCGCAACAGCCTCACCAGAGGGACCCTGGCAGCAGGGCCCCACCACTCTGCATCCCTCTCTTACCGCTGAGCTGAACGGGATGCATGCTTTTGGCCAAAACACAACAGCAGCCACGCCCAAATCCTGCTCTACAGAGGGAGGAGGGGCTGCCCCGGATGTGACCTGCTTTGGGTTGAAACCTGCACCCTGTCACTGGCTGGCTGCCACCTTGCAGGCTGCATCCCTTGTACCATGGGGCTGTGTGGAGTCCTAACTCATAACCAGGACAGTCCAGGTAGGTCCCGCCGAATGCCCAGCACAGTGCCCCATGCCTCAGTAGGACCCAACGAGCCAGGGCTCCATCCTCCGCAGGAGCCAGGGACAGCTCGGGGGAAGTGAGGCTCCATGCCCGGCTCCTCTTTTCCTTTTTTCTTGGCTGTTCCCAGGAGCAGCAGAAGCTGAGACAGCAAGGGCTTGGGGAAAGTTCACAGAATAAATAGATGAAGGTGGGGGAGGACTTTGGAAACGGGGAGCCAGGCCCTTCTCCGGTGACCTGCACTCAGAGCCACACCCCCGCATCTCCAATCTGTTCTGCTCCCTCGGGAGACCAGGGTGGCTTGGTATGGGCACGAGGGTCAAATGTCATGTCTTGTCACCACAAAGACTGAAAGACTTGGGAGGATGAGGCTGGGGGGCTTGGGTGACCCAGCAGGCTCTGTCACCTCCCTTCTAAGACCCTGTCCTTCCAAGGCTTCCACCAAGTCTCCCTCTTCCAAAACAACAGCAAGGACTCAATGAAGCTCAGTGTCCCCTAAATCTAAGTTCTAAATCCTGGCGTCACCCAGCAACAGTGCACGTCATCATGATGAGACTTGTCCAGCACTTGGGCCGTTATGGGGCAACTGGGACCTCAGCAGGCACAGCTGAATCTGCCATGGCTCTGTCTTCCAGGGGAGCCGGACCAGAGGTCCTGAGCTACCGATCGGGCTCCAACATGGACACACAGACCTGGGGACCGGAGGCAACAAGGCTGGGGCTCCACAGCCTCCTGCTCCTGCGTCATGTCTCGGGCTGGTTGGCCGTGGGGAGCGGAGCTAGGGAACAAAACAGGGGCAAGAGGCACTGGTGTTCCTGTGAGTCAGGTAGCCTGCCTTGGCTGGGACACCTGAGAGGGCCACCTGAGTCCGAACTTGTCTGTGCTGTCAGTATCCAGGGCTCGCACCCCTGGTCTCACTTCCTGCGGGTGCCCTGATGTTTGGGTGTTGCATACAGGAAGTTCCTTTTTTTTTTTTTTTCAATTAGAAACATACAGGAAGTTCTAATGTCACGTTGGAAAGCATCCTGCCTTCACAAATGTCCACCCTCACAGGGGCAGGTTTGACTCAATGACCCTTAAGGGCAGGAAGTATGGTATGGATGAAAGAATCCTGAAGAGGGAGTCAGAAGCCCTGGCCCTGCTCCACTGTGCTGTGTGATCCTGTTCAAGTGACTTGCCCTCTCTGAGCTCTTCCCATCTCTCATATGCAAGATATTAGACTGGCTCTCTTTTCTTCAACTCTGACATTCTTCTACTCTTTTTGCAGAGGGCTGGTGAGGATTTAAGTGTGGGAACTAGGAAGCCACTAGCTCTTTGAGACACTCTCAGGTAGGCAAGGGTGCAGGCTGTGGGGATTCAGAGGGAGGTGACGTTCATAATCCCTGTGTGGGTCTGGTCTGCCGTGAACCTTGCCTTCGACCCTGACCCTTGGCTCCAGCTGCTGACCCTGCCGCATGCATAGCCTGATCCCCGCTGCTGTGCAGTTCCAGCACTCTGCTAAGCTCCTGGGTCTTCAGGCCTTCTCTGCTGTCTCTCTCCTGGGATCATGGGTCATTTCACATTTCATGTGGAGAGCTCTCTGAAATGACCAAGGCAACGGCCTCAGCCAGGCCCAGAGAGGGCAGGCACTTACAGAAGGCCACACAGCAGGTTAGCAGCAGGGCTGGTAGGAACCAAGGGGCTCCCTCTCTCACTCAGCTCTGCCTTCCCCCCCCCCCGGAGGGCCATGCAGGAGGGGTCAGTAGTGTGGCTCTAAATCACAGTGCCTTTGCCTTAGCTGCTCCCAGCCCAGGCTGAAGTGACCCCAGCCCTGTCCTGGGCACAAAGGAGAGGGGTGTTCATGACAGTGGGCACAGCTGCCAGTGGCCGAGGGGGTGACTACGACCCTTTGGCCTCTGGAGGTCTTGGTCCCTGGCCCTCTAGGCTGGAGCTGCGAAGGCAATGTCCTGGAAACTGGAGTGGGGTGGGGGTGGGAGGCTGGGCTGCCCATGGAACCAACATTCAAACCACTGCGCACAAAGGTAAGGGCAGGAGAGGAAGAGGGAGGGGCTAGGGTGGCTCCACCCCAATCTCCTCCCCCTTGATGGCCCCCAGCCGGAAGGAGGGAGATGAGTCCGATCTCCCGCGGCTCCATTAGCCCTTCCTACAGCCTACGGTCGGCTTGAAGGGGAAGGGGCTGGGCCTGTAGCATGGGGGATAGGGGACCGAAGGCCACCCCTGTATATAATGCCACAGGGGACGCCACTGGGACTAGTGGAAGCAGACAAAGCTGACGGGACAGGGTGAGTGGGGCGAGACCACTCCGGGGGGCGGCCAGGAGTGGGGCCGACTCTGGGCTCACCCAGGCTGGACCCATTGGCTTGAAGTGCTCATCCCCGACCTGGTGGCCGAATGGACACCATCACAGGGCGGGGCATTCTGGAGGTGCGGGTACAAGTGAGGGGAAGTGGGAGGCACGGCCAGGAGCGGGGCAGGAGGGAAGGCCAGCGCCAGGGCAGGCGGAGGGGGGAGTCTCCCTCGAGGTCCCCGGAGTGGCAGGCAAGGGAGGGGCCCTGGGTGGGAGGCCGCTCAGGCCTTGGCCCTCCCCTTGCACACATCGAAGGCGGTCTTCGTCGCACCGCCAAAGGCCTCCACCAGCTTGTCTTCCCAGGGGAGGACATTGCCCAGCAGCGGTGCGGTGCAGTTGGCCATGCCCAGGACCTGAGCAGGGGTCAGGGCATGGTCCCACAGGTTAAATTGGGTGATGTCACCGACAAAGGCCTGGGTGGCATCAAATCGGCCTCCCAGAGTATCCTGGGCCAAGAGAGCAGCAGAGAAAAGAGAGAAACAGAGGCAGGGAGCAGAAAAGAAAAAGGCAGCCTCAGGGTCCAATCCATGCTGAAGCCCCGTCCCCAAGGTTCCAGCCCCACCCCCAAAGTTCCAGCCCCGCTCCCAATGTTCCAGTCCCACCCCCAAGGTTTCAGCCCCAGTCCAGGCTGAAGCTCCGCCCCCAAGAATTCAGCCCCGCCCCCAAAGTTCCAGCCCCTCCCCCAAGGTTTCAGCCCCGCCCCAGGTTCCAGTCCCACCCACAAGGCTTCAGCCCCACCCCTGAGTTCCAGCCCCACCCAAGCAAGTCGGCTCCCCCTGGCTCTCAGGCAGCCTGTCCACACAATGGTGGGGGTCAGACTGGACGCCTCCTGCTGCATTTCCAGGTTCCCTCTGCCCAGGGCCCCCTCTTCCTCCAGGGCCCTGGGTGGGCAAGATAACAACTTGGGCCTCCAGCCAACTCCAGCCCAGGCCTTACCTGCTCCTGGCCCAGGATGAAGATCCCATGAGGCTTGATGGGGTGCCAGGCTGCCAAGTTCTCGCCTGAGCCCTGCAGCTCCCCGTCTTGGTAGGCAGACCATAGGCCATCCCTTGTGGTCCAGGCAATGCAGATGTGGTGCCAGCTGCTGTCCTTCAGGCTCAGAGGCAGCTGGGCCACCTGGACACAGGTCCCCAAGCCCAGGTCAGAGTTGCCACAAGGCCCAAGGCCGGAGCAGCAGGGTGGGAGACGGGAGCCCTATGTCTTCCCTGCCAGGGACTGACCCAAGGCCTGACTCTGTGTTCCTCCTCTAGGTCACGAGGGACAGTCCAGCTTTGGTTTCCCATCATATCCAGGCCTACAAGGTCATGCGGGGTGACAGCAATATCTCTCTGGCTCCTTCTCCTGCACAGCTTGCCCAGTGCCCAGCACACAGCAGGACTCAAGAAGCACCAGCAGACAGAATGAGGCTTGTCCCCAGAGGCCACCAACCCCTGTGTGACCTTGCAGAGCTGTTCTGCCCTCCCCGGACCCTAGTTTCCTCATCTGTAAAGTGAAGAGGACTGATGAGGCAGATCAAGTTCACAGCCATGCCTCTTCTGCTACCCAGGGCAGACATGACTAATCAATCATGAGCCAAGACCCAGCCACAGGCTGTCTCCCCACAGTGCTCTGGAAGCCTCTGCTGAGGGATTGGAGGTGGCCTCTGAGATGAAAGGGACTTGCTGTCTGTAGCTTTGGGGCTCCCAAAGGGCTCCTTCATCTCCTAAATTATCTGCGATCATGATTTAATGCAGCATTCTAAGGCCCACTTGGTGCTGCGCTTCATTCTGGACAACGGGGATGGACCTGATCCTGGCCTCAAGTGAGATGTGCTTGCACAGGAGGGCAGGACTCCAGGGCCAACAGTGTCACATAAAATGGCACAGGGGCCATGGGGAAGGCCTAGAAGCTGTGAAGGCCCAAACATCTGGAAGGATATGGAGTTGGGCTACTCCACTGCTTCGCAAACCAAGTGTGCAAAATGTAGTGCAAAGGCGTAGAGGCCAGAATAGAGATCAGCGGCAGCTTTGAGACTGGCAGCTTGGTGCCCTGTCCAAGGTGCTGAATTCCTTACCGTGAGACCTGAGTGCTGCCCTGGCGCCAGGCCAAGGATTGTGGAGGGGAGGGGTGTGTGTGAGGGAAACAGGATCGCAGGCACCCAGTGAAGCTCAGCCACCCTGGTGGTCTTGGAGCTTATGGGCCCAATAGGAAATTCACTGCCTCCTGGGTCCACTACCTTCCTCCTCCTCCACAACCCCTGTGAGAAGAAGTTACTGTCTCTGTGTGGCTGTGGGCTGCTCCCAAGTGTGTGACATGAGGTATCTCCAATTCCAGGGGGTCCCAAAAGACCACCATGCCTGTGACCCAAATGAATATGGCAGGGATGGGGAGGAGCTCTGGGGGAGAACAGGGGTGATAAGATGCTCCCCCTCTCCCACCCTGTCAACAATCACTCCATCCTGCTAAGCACTCCCCCAGCAAGGCATGTCCTTGTCCTGCCATCCAGCCATGCTGGGGAAGGCGGGTAGGGCCAGGTGGGAGGAGGGTGAGTGGCCCAAGGGCAGACAGAGGAGGGGTTAAGAGGTGGTTTCAGGAGCCCGAGACCCTGAGTCACACTCTTTCCTCTTTGCCAGCTGTGTGGCCGGGGAGCATTGCTCCCTCTCTCTGAGCCTTGCTTCTCCAACTGCAAAATGGGGACAGCGGGGTGCCTGCTTCCTAGTGCTGCTAGGGAGGTGGTGGGTAGGGCTGGGGGGTTAGCACTTATTGGCCAGGTGCCTCGCACTGATGGAGGCTTGCTGAATGCCAGCCTCTACTCATGGCCTGCTACACCCACCTGAATGGCTTGTTCTTCACTTCAACCTCCTTTATAGATGAGGAAACTGAGGCACAGGACAGGCAGATGAGGAGGGCACACAGTGGGCACGACGCATAGCCAGGACTAAAGCCCGGCCTTCTGGCCCTAGAGCCTGACCCCAGCATCATTTCCTGTCCATGGTGGGGAGCCCAGGGGGGCTGCCTCTGGGCATGTAGGGTGGCAGGAATCGCCAGCACCCCTCCCTGCTCTAGGCAGCCCTGGGCCTCCCTCCCTATCTTCTCTCTCTGTCCAGGAGAAGGAGCAGGCACCTGGGCGCAGACACCTGCAGCCTGTGCCCACGGCGGGATCAGGGGGCAATCACTTAACATCCGAGCCCTCCTTACCTCCTCTGTACCTGGGAACAACACTGGCCACCTCTGTGAGACGCGAGCCTCACGTCAGCTCGCGAGCCCTGCATCAACTCGCTCTGGGTCTGAATTCTCACTGTTTGCGGCGTTTGATGAGCGGGAGATTTAAAGCGCCAGCCCACGTTTGGGGCCACGGCCATAGGGAGCTCCCCGCACAGCAGGCCGCCCACCCTGCGCCCTGCACCCCGCGGGGTCCTGCGCACCTTGTCGTTGATCAGCAGCTCCATGGGCTCGTGGCCGGCTTCCAGCAACACGATCTCATTGGCCTGCCCGGGCACCGAGTAGGAGAAAGGGGTGCCCTGGCCTGTGCCACCCGACCTGGACCGCAGCCACATACAGGCGGAGAAAGCGTAGAGCTCGGGCAGCGCTTTGCGCATGCGCGCGTACATGTAGTTGTTGCGGATTGGGATGCTGATCTTGAAGGCGTCCGGAGGGCTGTAGGCTGAGGACCCTGGGGGGCGGCACACAGGCTCAGGGGACAGTCTGGAACGAGGGCCACCTGGGCTACATCACCAGGCCACCTGGCCTTCTCCACCAGCTCCCCACTGCCTCTGGGCTGAGCTCCAGGGCTCAGGACCCAAGATGGCCTAAGTTCAAGTCCTGCTTCCACCACTTTCTGGTCCTGTGAGCTTCCATAAATTAAACTGACCCTCTCTGGGCCTCTTCAGTAAAATGGGCTAATAATATCTCCTCCTTTCCAGGGTTGTATGAGAGTTGTATGGGCCACAGTATACAGAAGGCCTGGGCCCATAATAAATGCTAAGTGTTAGTTATAATTATGATTATTTGGAGTTCTTTGCCTAGTGAATAAACATTCTATGGTGCTTTCTGTGTGGGAGGCTCCACTCTGTCTTTATATACATGATTTCATTCCTCATAAGAACCCTACGAGATAAACACTATTCTAATCCTCATTTACAGATGAGAACAATGTGGCACAGAGAGGTTATTTTCTCAAGGCCACACAGCTAGTAAGTGTTAGAGCTGGGATTTAAACAAAACAATCCTCAGATTCTCTGATCTTTGAGTTGTCTTCCAAGTTAGAATTTCTGGGATTCCATGTCTTGCCCATTGGAGGGCTTTTTGCAGGTGCCTGGGCAGTCACAGCCTCCAAGGGGAGGGGAAATATCTGCTACACACATCCCTAGGGTCCAAGTCTCAGGCATTGCCATAGGCCTATCCACTCCCCCAGCTGGGCTGGTGGATCCAGGATTCCTGATTTGGCTGGGTTCAGGGTGAAAGCCAAGGTGGCTGGTAGAGATAAGAGAACAGTGCTCGACTGTCTCTTCAACTCCAGTCCACTAGCTGAAGGTCACCTCCTCTAGGAAGCCACCTGGATTCCCCCCTCCTGAACACCAGTCCCAGCTCACACTGCCCAGACCCCCCTCCCCCGCCCCGGGCTCTCCTTCTTGTCCTCACAGGGTTTCAAAGCCCAAAGGTCTGTGAGAGCTCATTCGTCCTCAACTCCCTTTCTCAGGTGAGGGGAAGTGAGGCCTGGGGAAAGGAAGTGATTGCTAGGTCACACAGCAAGCCAGTGACAGAGGTGGAACCTGTAGCCAGGCCTTGTGACACCCACATCTGCACACTCTTCTGCCTGTGCCAGATCCAGGGGTTATTAAACAAATGACAGAGTCCTGACAGAGTCGCTGAAGATGCTACTTGTAGGTGGTTCAGTGAAAGACTGTGGAGTCAAATGGATCTGGCTGGAAGACTAGATCCTCCACTTATTTGCTGTGTGACCTTGGGCAAGTCACTTGACCTCTCTGAACCTCAGTTTCCCTACCTATGAAAACTCCCGTACAGTTAGTGAAGACTAAATCAGCTGATGTGTCATGTACTTAGCCTGTCCCTAAGATATGGTGGTGCCAGAAAATGGCAATTGCCAACAATCACTTTGATAACATGTTTTGCAGCTTCCTCCCACCACCTGCCGGGCCTTAGCGTGTGGAGAACATGAACACGTTGTCCTCCCTCAAAACCCACCCATGGGCCAGGGCCTGGCGCTCTGCCCTCTGCGGCTGGAGACCTACCGTGCTCCAGCTCGGCCACACGGTCCTGCAGGGCGTCCAGCTCCTTCTCCACCTCCTGCCGCTGCCGGTGGCTGCCGTGGCTGAGGGCCGCGCGCTCCTTCTCCAGCGCCAGCACCTTGGCCAGCAGCTGGCCCTCGAGCTCGTCCATCTTGGAGTGCAGGGTGGTGGGCACCGCGGGGGCCGGGGCAGGCGCAGCTGAGAGGTTCACGCGGGCCGGGAGTTCCTGCTGCTCCCAGGAAAGAAGGAAGGATGGGTAAGGTCATGTGGAGGACCCCAGAGATGCCACCGCCCTTGCCCAACGACGCCAGGGGAGCCCGGCTTCCCGCGCGAAGCTGAGAGTTTGAGGCCATGGCAGGCAACCACGTGTCCACAGGGCACCTGCGCACAGCGGCATAGTGAGTGCGTGCGGCTGAGGACTCTGCACCCCCTAGTGACCCAGCGTGGCCTTCCACCTAGGAGGAACCTGGGCAGCCGGCTCACTGGGGTCCCTGGGAGCTTTGACAGCCTCCATCTCTAGGCCCCGTGGGCAGGGCTGGCTCCGATCAACACTCGCGCCAGGCACCGGCCTGCTGGGACGTGTCTGTGGCCTCCCAGGACATGCCTATGGCCTGTGGTTGGCCCTGCCATCCTGGACAAACCCCAGGGGCACATGCCAGGTCTTCTGGAACAAGACTCTGGCGTGATGGTCTCTCTAGGGCAGACCCCTGACTCTGGAGTCAGACAGCCCAGGGCTCAGATCCAGGCTAGGAACCAGCCTGTTGTGTGGCCCTTGGAAAGTCCTTTGACCTCTCTGGACTTATTTCCCCCTGAGACAACTGCCCCAGTCTGGAAGGGTTGCGGGAGCCTGAAGTGGCAAATGTCAGTAAGCACAGCCTGTCCAGGATGGTGATTGTAGTACTGTCCAGGGGGAGTCACTGGAGCTCCCTGGCCGGCCCAGGGAGAGGCCCAAGTGTGTCAGGCCCTCCTGGCCTGTCTTTAGATGCTAACGGGCTGGAGAATCGGGGCCTCTCCTTCCCTCTCTCTTTCTGGAGTTGAGGGAGCCAGGCAAGGCCACAGATTCAGACTCCTGCAGGGGACGTTCCTGCGTGCATCACAGGGACATCAGCAAGAGATGAATAATCAGTGAGATGTCACCGCCCTCCTGGCTTCCTCCCTTCTCTGAGGTCCCCAGCAACAGGCCGGATACTTCCCTCAGCTTAGGCCTCAACAGAAGCTCAGGGCGTCTTCTCAAGCCATTCACTGAGCAAATATGCAGTGAGCACTGACTGTGCACAGTGAACACCTACCATGTGCAACGAGCCCCAGGCACTAAAGATACAGCTGAAGGCAAAATAAGAAGCCACATTTCCTGAGTGCCCTCAGTCACAAGGCACTTGCCCTACAGCCTGGGACAGGCACAGAGACCCTCTCCGCTTCAGTGGCCCAGCTCTGGCCTTGCTGGTCATTTGCTGGGTGACACTGGGTGTGTCTCTTAACTTTACTTAGACTTTTCTAGCCATGTGACAATGGGACAAGCGTGTCCCACGTGTCAAAATGCTGGAGGGGTGGAGGGCTGCCCTGGTGACCAGTGACGTGACCTCCTGCTGAGGAGATGGAGGGGTTGACAGCTGGGACTCCATGAGCAGGGCCGGTGGGGTGACTACCTGGTAACCTCGTTCCTCCTCTGTAAAATGGGGCCTTGCAGAGCCTTGCGCGCAGGGCTGTGGTGAGGACAAGAGGTGGCCTCCTGGAGGGGTCCGGGGTGTGGCCCTAGGTGCGTTGGCGGGGGCTCTCAGCTGTAGTCTGAGCCAGGCTGGCCTGGCTCTGTCCCCACTTCCACCCGGGGCGATCCGGGAACTGGTAGTAGTAGCGGCCATCATGTGGAACACTGCGGAGGATGCGTCCTGCAGCCTGCCCTCCAGCCCACTCTGCACCGCTCACCACGGGGCTCCCCTGGTGCCCCTGCAGCCCCTGGGCTGAGTGGCTCCCACTGGAAAGGCAAGGTGGCCTCAGAGGGCCGGGGGTTCTGGGATTAGCTTGGACTCCGCCCTCCACCCCTCACGCTCCCCATCTGGTGGCGGTGGGGCGGGACTGAGGATCCAGGCTCCTCCTTCCAGCAGCCAAGTGGGTCCATACGAGCAAGTCACAGTGGCTGGCTCTGGGGAGGCCCCAGGAAGCAGCAGGGAGAAGGACTCCGACCAGCTTTATCCCCCGCTTCCCATGTGAGAGCGAGGTCCCCACGCTGCCCTCCCAGGTGGCTGCCAGGCCCCCAGGCAGGGGTGGAAGCCAGGGGAGGGAGGTGAGGGATGGAGGGGTGGCCTGCCTGGTGTCACCAGCCCTCACTGTCCTGGGGACTCCTCACTCCCACGTCCTGGCTTTGGGGCATAGCCTCAGTTTCTCTTCCTGTAAAATGAGACCACAGGTCTCCCTCTGTCCCTCCGCAGGACAGATGGGAGGATGGAAGGGAAGAGTGGAAGAGACGGACCCTTGAAGCCTGGAGAGGCCAGAGGCAAGCAGACAGGCCCAAGCACATGAGGTGACAGAGGTGACGCCTCCGGAGCCTTCCTGTGACCACAGGTGGCCTACCCCACACCCTTTGTCTGCCCTGGCTGAGCTTCCTAGAAGCCTTAGACTGTGCCAATGAACTCACAGGGGCAGCCCGCAGGGCTGGAAGGGGCTGGGCAGGGTCTGATTGGCCCGCAGTGCCCACCCTCCCTGGGCCAGCTTGGCGTGAGGGGCGCACATGGAATGGGACCAGAGGCCAGGCCCCTCCCCGGCACCATACATGGAAGGGGAGTTACTCACGAATCTTCAGGGCCCCTCACTGAAGTCAGTACACTCACTCCCTTTCCCAGCTGGGGAAACTGAGGCAGGGTCCTTTTGAGCTGTCTGGCACCTGGAGCCAAAGCCTTCTCTCTCTAGCTGGGTGTCCTCCCTGCCTCCCTCAGAGAAAAACCAGGGCTGTTTGCACCTCGATTTTTGCTGCTTCCCCCGAGGAGGGGACACGAGTGGGCCGGGGGAGGTACACAAGCTGTCCCTTTGTGAGAGCTCCCTCGGCCCCCACCCCCCCTCGTCTGAATCAGAGGAACAAGACACCCCCACCCCACTTTCCATCTGCTGCAGGCGCAGGCTGGGCGTGTGGGCTCTGGGCCTGGTGCCAAGTGGGCCCCCCACCTGAGATGGTGGTGGGAGAGCAGGGGTAGAGACCACGCCAGCCCTTCCCACGGCTCCCCATGGGGCAGGAAAGTGGGGCTGGAACCCATGCCCATCCTGCTGGGAGTCTGGGATGGAATTCAGTGTAAGGATCCTGGGCCGGAGCCAGAGCCCAGGGCCAGGCCCGGCTCAGCTGTGAACGTGCAGGGCTCAAAATGCCAAAGACAAGCCAAGCTGCAAACGGGGAGGCGCTGGGCCAATGCTTATCAGAGGCTCTCAACCGCCTGGGGAGCCAGGAGGCCCACCTTCCAGACCAGGGAACCGCGGCTCAGAGAGGTAAGGCTGCCTGCCTGAGGTTGCACAGCTGTGAAGTCAAAACGAGGACCCTGGCCCGGCTCCCTGGATTCTGGACCCTGTGCCCACTCCTTACTTAGTCCATGCCTGATGGTCTGGGTCTCAGGGCTTTGATCTGCCATGTGGGCATGCGCTGGTGGCCCTGTCTGCCTAGGAGGCTGGCAGGGGATGTTTTGATGACTACAGCAGGCAAGAAGGCCGGGCAGGCCTGGCAAGCTGTGTCATGCTGTGGTATGGGGCAGCCTCACCGAGGGCCCGGTAGGTGGGCCCTGCCATGGTCGGGTGGGTGAGGTGGGGAAGGTGTGGGGAGATCTGATCTCTGCATCCCCACCCATGGTCTATCCCCTTACTGTGGGGAGCAGAGGGAGGGTTGGACTCCAGGGTCAGCGTCACCTCTGTACAGCCCACCCCCTCCTGCTCAACACAGGCCCAGTTCAGGGGCAGCAGGGTGGGCGGGAAGTGAATAGGCTCTGGGGGCAGCAGTGTGGGCCACAGCTCTCCCCTCCCTGTCCCTCACACCCTGTGGGATCCTGCTCGGCTCATGCCCTGGCTCCACCAGCTTAGTGACCTTGGTACAGAAAGCTGCCGTGCCTCAGTTTCCCTACTGGCACAATAACAACATCATCTCAGAGCACTGTGTTGAGGATGGAGTGAGTTCACAGATGCAATGCCCACAGGGTCAGCACGGGAACTGAGCACCACAGATGACCCAGCTTCCGTTTCTGTATCATGACGACCAGTGCTATCTAAAGAGCTCTCATCATCTTCCATCCTCCATCTCCAGCCCCAAACTTTTCTTTTTTTTTTTTTTTTTTCGATACTGGGGGTTGAACCCAGGGCCTCACACCTGCATGCTCTGCAAGTGCTGGACCACTGAGCTGCACCCCAGCCCATTTTTTTTCCTTTTGAGACAGGGTCTCGCCAAGTTACACACACTGCCTCTGGTCTCGATCCTCCCGCCTCCGCCTCCAGAGCCGCTGGGATTACAGGCGTGCGCCACCGTGCCCGGTGCTTCTATTTTTTCTTTCCCCCTTTTTTTTTTTTTTTTTTTTTT
>VMDO01007783.1:29805-89108 GCA_007922755.1 Pedetes capensis | reverse complement strand
AAAAAAAAAAAAAAAAAAAAAAAAAGAAAGAAAAGAAAAAAGAAAAAACCTCACACCTACATGCTCCCACATAAATATAAAAACACTTATAGTCAGGTGCAGTGGTGCATGCCTGGAATCCCAGCAGGTTGGGGGGCAGAGGCAGGAGGATTGCAAGCCCGAGATCTGTGCAACCCAGCAAGACCCTGATTTAAAAAGCAAAAAATATGGGCCAGGGGCGCAGTGAGGCATCCAGGACTTACAAAGCAAGCAGGCGCAAGACCCTGGGTTCAAACCCCCGTACAAAAAAAAAAAAAAAAAAAAAAAAAAAAAAAAAAAAAAAGGAAAGAAAACTAAACCTCACACATACACGCTTCCACACACATATAAAAACACTTGTAGCAGGTGTGGTGGTGCACGCCTGGAATCCCAGCGGCTTGTGGGGCAGGGGCAGGAGGATCCCAAGCCTGAGATCTGTGCAACCCAGCAAAACCTTGTTTCAAAAAGCAAAAAGTATGGGCTGAGGGCACAGCGCGGTGGTCCAGCAACTACAAAGCAAGCAGGCGCAAGACCCTGGGTTCAAACCCCCGTACAAAAAAAAAAAAAAGAAGCCCTTGTATGTTCTTGTAGGTGGAATCTGAACTGTGCACACCCAGTTCCACTGGCTGAGGTCGATACTGCAGGAAGCAGTGCTCCCTACAGAACTCAGGGTGGCAGTGTTTTCACATAATCTGCAGGAGCAGTCTGGCTTAGTCTTGCCGATTGCATAGATAATGGCGGACTGCCCCACAATGTCCTGGGTTTAAGTGGGACACTGAGTGCCCATAGAGTGTGTTCCACGAAATATTCTTTGACTATTGTATTGTTGAGAGGCAGTGGAACCTGTGGGTTCCTCCCTGGAGTTCTCCCTGTCCCACGTAGTTCGGGTGCCAATTCCCCAAATCGGAGATTTCCGCCCCAAAGCCTAGAGCATGGAGGGAATTTGGCTGCTATTGTGGATTTTTTACTGCAGGGCTTTCCACCCACTTGGGAGACCACTTGGGAGGACAATATGCTCTTGTGGGCAGGATGATATCCAACTGCCCCAGAGGGAATCTGCAGCAGGTCTGTCCATGCACAGCAATTGTGCTCAAAACTGCTCTGGGACTAATTGTGTCGCTAGGCTCTGCTGGAAAGGAGCACTCTGTCCATGTGGGCCTCAGTCGCCTCTTCAGACCCCAGCCTACTCCACAGTGTAGTGGGATGACTAAGGATCACCTCTGGTGTGTCTGGGATCTGGGTGTTTGTGTGCCCGTATGTCTTGGAGATTGCATCTGCACAACTGTCCCGCCACAACAGGAGGGAGGGAGCCGCATCTCAGCTCTGGACACGCACCGCTAGAATTGGTTTCTCAGTTCTCTCTGCGATCACTCCTCACACCCTTGAGTATCCACTCTCATGGATCTGATCCCTACTTTCTTGTGTGAGGGTCCTATAACAGCCCAGCATCTCTGGCTATAGGGTGTGTGCCACTAGTGATGGCAATTCCGTGTGCCACCTCAAACTGATTCACCTGAAACTTGTAGTTTGTGTCCTGTGGGCAGGGTGACAGTGTGATGTCAAGGTTGCACTCTGTGTTAGGTCTGGCCCCCGTGGGTGTGTGTGCGAAGTCCCCTCCGAGTCTCCAGGATTCTATCTGCCATCTAAGTGATGGCAAAATGGCTGAATGATGGTCCAACTACTGTCCTCTGTGTAGCTCCTCCAAAGGCAGATCCTCAATTTCAGTGTTCATCCAGCTTCATCCTCTATCTCCCAATCTAAGCTATCACTGTTTCTATCTATTCAGTGTGAGTTCCAAACCCCTAATCAAGGCTTCCCTCTACTCCAGGACAGAAGGCATGTGTTATCTGTCTGCCATCTTCAGGTCTAACTATCTTGAGCAGCCATTCCACCTTGACATTGAATCTCCTTATATTGGAGGGTTGAAACAAGGACATGTCTGGTTTGTCCTTGCATGTGAGACCACCTGGGAATACTAGGTCCTATACACTGGGAGAAGAACACAGCAGCCCACTGCAGAAACAATCAGCCATAGAAAACTCTATGAATAACACTGCACTGTGCCAGGCATGGCACAATGTTTGGAAGTATTTTATTCTCTTGTACTTTGGGTGGTCATGGTTTAGACCACACTGTAGGGAACCTCACAAGAAGAACAATAATGTTTTTGGAGGGATCTCCCATGCTCTTCTCTCTAGAATGTCTTAGCCTGAAAACTCAGCAGTATCTGGACCACCATGTGTGACAGTGAAATTTTCTGAAATACAGGTGGCATAGCTTTCAGCATCCCGGCAACTTGGAAGCCCCTACAACACAGGCTGACAGGTGGGGCAATCATACTGGAAGGCACTCATTTTCTCCCACTGAAATTGGGCTTTGTGAGCATGCTGTTGTTCAATTCTCTCTCCAGGCCCTGAAGAAAAAGCTTCCTGTGGCTCTACAGGATATCATTTTTGCTCTTGACAAATGTCCATTTCCAACCCTCATTTGTGACTTTACACTTAAGTAAAGCAATCCTATGAAAGCCTTGGAATTGAATTATTAATTCTAAGAATTAGAATTAGAGTTATTAGGTCTAAGAATTGAATTTGAATTCTTAGACCTAACATTCCGATCCATATTGTTTTGGAATCCAGGCCACATTTAATTTCTTAGCAATAAATCCTGCCAGAAGGGAGCCTAGGATAATGCACCAGGTACTTGCCTCTCTGAAGGCTATGTTCAAAGAGGCTACATGGCTTCTCGGTTCCTAAGGCTGTTACTCAAGCCCTGTTGACATAGTGTGATTTTCTCCCACAGAATGTGTGCTCCCTTTCTAGGATGTCAATTGTCTCAATTGTCTCTCCACATCTCTGAACTGGAAAATGCCTTCCATCTCTTCAGGTTATGTATTCAGCTCTCCTCCCATGTCCATTTCCAAAATTTCTTGCTATGCATGGACTTCAAGGGTCAAGTATAATTTTTCAAACTGAACACAAATGGCACTAACATTGTTCAATATCATGAGATGAATTCTAAAATTTGTTCAAATGATTCTGATCCAGTACAAGAATGCTTCCCTTACCTATCTGATTCTCACACTAAAAACTGCTCAAAAGTTGTGGATGAGATTTGAGATCTTAGGATGCCTTCATTATTCAGATGTTCAGTGGGGGCATTTTACAAATCTCAATCAGTCTCCCCAACATACACAGAAAAATCATTATTGGTATGATTTGAACTTCACCACTGAAAGTGGGCTTGCCAGGCATGATGCACTTTATGTTTCTCTCCAGTCCCTCAAAAATTCATTGCTCTTTATCTACATGTTATAATTTCCCTTCAAGATTGTGGATGTCTCCCTCCTGCTGGACTCATTCCGGCCATGAGTGGGTCCCACTGTCTCGTGAGGATGAGCCAAGAGCTGGGGAGCCACATTGCCCAGAAAGGAGGCTTATGCCCACAATTACTCTGAGAAGCCTTGAAAAAGGCAGGCTCAGAGATTTATTCCCATGGCGGCTCCTTGCTTCTTTCTTCCAGTGAAGAAGCTGATTCCAAGTGCTCAGCTATTTATTGCTTCCTTGTCTGGGTTGGTGGAATGGACCCTGAATGCTCCATGCACCTTCCTTATATTCCCTTCAGGGACTAACCAAGGACCAGTCAGAGATTGCCACTTCATGTCGCCTTGGCCAATCAGGGAAGACATGTAAATTTGGGTTTGTAAAAAGGACCAATGGGGGGGGTTCCTGAATGGTCCATTCAGAAGCCATTTGATGGTTTGGAAACAGCCAATCAGGTGTTGAGGGGTCTGAAGAGAGGAGTTGGATGCCAGCGCCATCTTTAGAAGCTTGACACCCAGGAGTTCCCAGATGTAGAGCAAAGGTTACTGCCCTGGGAACAAGTCTCAGACCTCCCTGTGGGCCAAATCAATCCTGGGGCAAGCTGCTTCTCTAGCCAGTGCCCTACACAAGACAAATGTCCACTTCCACCTGTCATCTTTGACCATGCTACCATTGCAAGGTGAAAGAAATGACATCACAGAATATCTTGGATCTAACTTGAAAGTCCATCCATTCAAATACTTAGACCAGTAATTCAAATCCAGTTCTTTCAGGATCCAAGGCTGCATTTCATTTTGCAGCCCTAATCAACTGCATAAAGTATTGCAGGGAAATGCACTAGGTATGTGGCACAATACTTGGTCTCTTCAATAATGATGTTAGGTTCTCATTTCTTTAAAAAGTACCTGAATAATAAAATTAGAAGGAGGAACAATTTACTTGGCTTTACACTATTTTTTGTTGTTTTCAGATCAAGATCACTTGGTCTGTTGCTCCTGGGTTATGATAAGGCAAAGTGTCATGACAGAAAGGCAGTGGACGCAGATATGCTCATCTTATGGCTGCTTGGAATGGAATCTCTGTGTATGTGTGTATATGTATGTGTGTGTGTTTGTGTGTATGTGTGTGAATGATATAGGTAATGACTTATATACAACATTATGAAAATGTAAAAGAAAGATAAACTGTATTATAAAATTTGTAACTTCCTCACTATGAGGGTAACTGAAACTAATAGTATAGGAAGCAGTTGTCAGAATAAAATGGATATGTCTCCTTATATACCTAAATAGTTTGACTTGTATGTACTTCTGGGAGCTCTTTTAACAACAACAACAAAAATACAGTAAAACTATTTTTGCATTAATGATATTCATGCAATATTATTCAGGTTATTGGAAAATGTAAACATTTTCAATTAGAAGTCATTGATTATTGAAATATACAAATACAAAATGTTCAGGACATTGTCATTTTAGAAGCTATGTTAATGAATACAGGTACGGCCATACCACTTTGACAGCCATTTCCTCAGTTCTGGGAGCTGAAGAAAGGACATGTCTGATATGGCCTTGCATGTGAGACCACCTGGGTCTACCAGGTCCTGTAGGCTAGGAGAAGGACCTGGAAGCCCACTCCAGTCATAGTCAGCCACAGACAATTTTGCCGGGCATGGCACAGTGTTTGTAGTGTATCCTCTTCTTGAACCTAGGCTATGGTTTGGACACCACTTGACTGCACCTCACAGCAAGAACAATAATTATTTCAGAGTGATCTGCCATGTTTTTCTCCTTAGAGTGCCTTAGTCTGGAAGCTCAGCAGGAACAGGCCCCCTCATGGGTGATTATGATACATTCTGAAATACATGTGGCATGGTTTTCAGCATCACAGCAACTTGGAAGCCCCCACAGCACAGTCTTACAGACAGGTGTGGTTAGTCATATAGGAATGCATTCATTTTCTCCCATTGAAATTGTGCTTTGTGAGCATGTTCTTTTTAAATTCACTCTCCAGTCCCTGAAGAAAAAACTTCCTGTGACTCTGCAGTTTATAATTTGGCCTCCTGACACACGTCCACTCCCAAATCCCATTTATGACTTCGCCACCTGGGCAGGGTGAAAGAAAACAATCCTATGAAAGTCTTGGTTATTCTGAGTGAAGTAGAAGAGGCAGGGTGAGGTGGATTGCCTCCCTGCACACAGATAACCCAGCCACTGCAGAGTGGGCTTCATGGGGAGAGAGCAGTGCCATCCCATTTCCCTGGTTGAATGGACCTGCTAAGAATCTCAGGTCCATTTTCTGTTCCTCCCAAAGCCTGCATCTCAAATGTTTTAGCAACTAATCAAAACCACTGAAAGCTTAATGAATGTTGAACTCAGTGTCCTTGTGTTGCATCCACGCGGAGTCCTGCCCACGCCTAGGTTCTGTGGGATTCACAGTGCAATTTGGATTAGTGGTGGTAGACTTTATAGAAGGGGTAATATTTCAAATCCCAGACCCACGTTTTTGTTTGCGGGACCAAGTACCATGGAACCCTAGGGGCTGGCAGACTGTTATTCAGGCTTCCAGCCATATGGTGGTGACATTGCGCTGTTACAAGGAAGAATGCTGCTCAGGAGGTGGGGCAGCAGGTCGGGTATAGGGGAGGCTGCCTTCACATGCTTTCCAGCGGCCCCTCAGTGCAGTACAATTGGCGCTGGTTTCAGATTGAGCATCCAAAAGACCCCCAGTACGAAGGCTTTCCAGTAAGTCCTCCAGACCCTTTAGCACCCCACCCACCTCGGTCTGCAGCCAGGACCTGCAGGCCCTCAGCAGCGGGACATGGAAGACCACGCGTCCCCACACAGGTTCAAAAATTGGTTGTTGGGATTGAGAAGACGCAGAGAGTTGCCCTGTGGCTAAGGCAGGTGTTATGTCTGTAAGTGACAAACAGAGGCAACACAGGGCCCTGAGAGACAATGGCACTTGAGACAGCTCTGGCCAGGGATCTGCAGCACCTGAGCATGTCTCCCTCACCCTGCAGAGGCTTTGAGGAGGTGGATGGTGTGGTCTGTGTGTGTGTGTTTGCTGGAGCTGAGCTCTTGGTCCTGGCATTCCACTGATTAGCATGTGCACAGGAGTTTGACCTGGCTGTGGAACCAGTGCCCCCACCTCCTCTGAGGTGCCTATGATTCTAAGTCCACTACATGCGAAGAAATGATGCTTTTCACTTTTCCAGGCTTGGTGTTGTATGTATGTGTGCATGCACATGAGCGAACGCAGTGTTTCTTACCCACCACCACATGTGACAGAAATTGGATCTTCCAGCCAGTGCTTAAGAAGACATTTGAATTTCTTGGAGTTGTGAAATGATAGAACCCACAATGGCACCTCCCACATGGTTGGTGTTGTTAGGTGCCGTCGAGTCGTATCCGACTCATAGCGACCCTCATAGGGTTTTCAATGACTGATTGTTTTGGGATTGCCTCGGGAGTGGGTTGCCACGTCCTTCTCCCACTTTTGCGATGCTGGGAATCGAACTCAGGACCTCAGACGCTTGCGGCGCTGTACCAACTGAGCTAAATCTCAGCCCTCCCACATGGTGGTCTATTGTTTGTTTGTTTGTTTGTTTTAATGGGGTCTTGTTGTGTAGCCAAGGCTGGCTTTGAACTTGCAATCCTCCTGCCTCAGCCTCCTTAGTGCTGAGATTTCAGTCATGCACCACCATGTCTGGCTTCCCGAGTGCTTTAAGTACTTTATGTGCTGTATTTTACTGAAGCCTCACAACAACCCTATGTCATTCCCACTTTACATATAGAAAACCAAGGCTCCAGTACTTTGCATGTCTGTCCAAGGCCCCATGCTTAGAGGAAAGTGGATCTAGAAGTTGAATGCTGGTGATCCATCCAGCTCCAGAGCCTGTGCTCTGAGGCACGATGCCATCTATGGATAAGTCCACCTCACCATGTACTACACATTACTCACACACTATCACCATTCCATGGGCTGGGATTTAGCTCAGTTGGTAGAGCCCTGCTCTGCAGTCTCTGAGGTCCCGGGTTCAATTCCCAGCACTGCAAACATGGGAGAAGGGCCTGGCAATCCACTCCCAAGGCAATCCCGAAACAGCCATTGAAAACCCTATGAGGGTCACTATGAGTCGGATACCGACTCGACGGCACCTAACAACAACAACAACAACAACATCACCATTCCATGAAGAAAGGAAATTTTAACATGCAGCCTGAAGGCGGGCCATACTCTTAGAATAAGAGGCTTTTAAGTTGGTTTCATTGGGGGCACTCGTTTTCTTCATTTTCTCCTGTGTGCCAGAGTGTAGCAGAGGGCAGCAGGTACGCAGGCACCTGCACTTGGGAGCTCTTCGTAGAAACAGGAGCCCCTTTCTTTTGAGGATCCCGATGAACCTCCCAGAGAGGCTTTCTGCCCCTGAGACCTGCCAGCTGGGAGGCCCACTTTCCAAGGCGGGGGTCTGCTCTGTGTTGGCCATACACTGATCTGCCTTCTGCTTTGCCAGCCTGGGTGGAACAGGGTGTCACCACTTCTTGCATCCCCGAGGTCCACCCTGTGGGAGGAAGCGTGGTTGTCATTAGCTACCGTGCCATCTCAATTTGCTAAGTAAGGACGGTGGGCTGGCAAAGGAAAGAGAAAAGAGCACTGGTTGGAAGGAGGTAGGGGTAATGGCTTTCTCAGGCCAGGCCACCGGGCTGGGGTCTTCAGGGTGACAATCAGAAAGAATGTGGAAGCTGCTAACCACCACTGAGCCTGCAGCCGTAGCCCTGTGGCATCCGATCCCGTCAGATCTCAGAAGCTAAGCAGGGTCGGGCCTGGTTAGTACTTGGATGGGAGACCACCTGGGAATACCAGGTGCTGTAGGCTTGGGAGATGGACCCGGCAACTCACTCCCAAAAATCAATCAGCCATTAAAAACTTTATGAACAGCAGCGAAGCACTGACAATAGTGTTTTCCCTGTTGTATGCAGGGTCTCTATGAGTTGGATACCGACTTGACGGCACCTAACAACAACAACAAATACCACTGGGAATAATGAGACCAAACCCCACAGTGGGAATGAGGGCAGTCCTCCCCTGGCTTTCCATCTAGGGATGGCCTAGAAAATGGTCCACAAAGCGCCGGGCGCGGTGGCACATGCTTGTAATCCCAGCGGCTCAGGAGGCAGAGGCAGGAGGATCGCAAGTTCAAGACCAGACACATTCTGAGTAATTTAGCGAGACCCTGTCTCAAAAAGTAAAAAAATGGGTTGGGGATGCAGCTCAGTGGTCTAGCACTTGTAAACCATGCAGGCACAAGGCAAGGCCCTGGGTTCAACCCCCAGTACCAGGAAAAAAAAAATAAAGGAAAAAGAAAAAAGAAAAAAAGAAAATGCTCCACAGGGTGACCAGTGTGGCATTGACAATAGTCGGTGGGGTGGCACAGGCTTCTGCAACCTGCCCTCCCCCCCCCCCCACAGCATATCACAGCAGGGCACTGGCCTGGCTCTACTCCAAGGCGACCCTCGAAGATCATGGCAGAGATGGAGGGCCAAGTGGGGGTGAGTGTCAGGCCCAGCTGCCCCAGGTGCACAGGAGGAGCCTGTGTCTGTGTCCTCACGTCCCCATACGGATGCGGGGCCCCACGGATTGCTTTCGAGGTTTGACAGGCTTGCCGAGAGGATGCCTCCAGCTAATGGAGACATGCTAACTTGAGGCTTCCAGGGCCTGCTGCCCTCCTTCAGTGGCCCTGCTCCAGAGTTCCACACATGGCCCTCCCTGCTCACTCTTCCCTTTCTGCTCACCTCCCTTCGTTTCCTAAAAAGCCAGCGTTTCCAGGCGGAGGTGCGATGGGTTCCATTGTCCGCCTGTTCCGTTGGCTCAGTGCCTTCCAGCGGGAGGCCCGGGTGTGTTTTCCTGGGATGGGAACTCCCTTTCCCTTTCCCTTGGCTCCCTCCTTTCCCCTGCGCAGCGCCTTCAGCGCAGGGTTATCACTGCAGCATGGCCCACGCCCCTCTGGTCAAGAATAGCCCGTCTCCATGGCAGATCTCTCTGGAACTCCATATGGTCCTGTTTAACTCGATGGGGGAGTTCTTCCATCCTCAGCTCGCGCTTTTTCCAGAGCTGTGAGAACATGGTGTACAGTGGGGAGGCAAGGTCCTGCAGGGGAGGGCCAAGAACTTGCCCCGCACGAGTGCACTCAGAGGACAGAGCCTGAAGGACACAGGGTGGCTGATCCCTCTTGGAAGTTCACAACCTACACACAGTTCAAACCGCTAAAGAACACAAACAGCCCAGGAAAAACGTATAGATACGGTCCAGGAAAAAAAGGGAAATCTATGTTTGAAACGGGTGATCCGTTGCAAAAGACAGGTAGCAAATTATTTGTAGAAGTGGGCTGGGATTTAGCTCAGTTGGTAGAGCGCTGCGTTGCAGTCTCTGAGGTCCCAAGTTCAATTCCCAGCACTGCAAAAATGGGAGAAGGACCTGGCAATTCAGTCCCAAGACAATCCCGGAACAGTCAGCCATTGAAAACCCTGTGAGGGTCTCTATGAGTCGAATACCGACTCCACGGCACCTAACAACAACAACAACAACAACAACAGGGAAAGAAGCCTTCCTTAGCTAGACAGCCTAGTGCTGTCTGAGATGGGGACAGAAGGCCTTTGATGGAGGATGTGGGGCTGCAGCTGTTAAGGGCTCTGCAGGACCCAGCGTCTAAGCACATCAGAGCTGGGGACAGCGCCCCCTCTGGACCATGGGCTCTGCTGACCCGCTGGGGCCTTTTCTGTGACCCTTCAGCTGCTCAGTGGACCCCATGTCCTGGGGTAGTAGCTGTGAGGAGCGGTGGGATGAACAGCACCATCCACCTCGTAGTGGAAAACAGCCTTCCCCAACAGGTCGCCTGGGGCCATCCTCCAGCAGATACAGGGACTTCACATCCCCGCCTTAGTTTCGGGAAAGCAGAGGCAGGCTTCTGGTGGCTGGGAACTCGCTGTGCCTTCCCCCCATCTTTATGCCCCTGTCCTTGCCAAATGAGATTGGAAACTGTCCCTCTGTCTCCTCCACTGATGTTACTTAGAGCTGTATGGGATCTGGAGCTCAGCTGCTCGACAGCAGAGGATAAGGCGCTGTAACAGCCAGCGGCCCGTGCCCAGAGCCTGGTGCCCATCCCCCCCCTCCCCCCGCCTCCCCGTCCCCCTGGTCAGGAGTAGAGCGATCGTTTCTGCTCACCCAGGAGGGGGCAGGCCCATGGTGGGTCCTGTAAGTTCCTTGCTCGGAGGTCCACAGGAAGGGACGAGGAAGGAGGTGAAGGAGGTGCCCTGGCTGCTCCTGCGGGCGATGCAGCTCCGCGCCCTCCCAGCCAAGGCCCTCTCCACCTGGAGCTCAGAGATGCCAGATCCAGGAATCTCTTGCCAGGTAATAAATTCACTGGCTGAAGCACCCGTGGAAAAGGCCAGGAGGAACTTTCGCTAGCTAGGTTCTGAAATGGCTCCTTCAGCATTTCCAAATCTTTCCCATTTCCATTTCCTTGGCCACCCCCAGCAGCCCCTGGGCATTTCCCTTTCTCAGGGGCCAAACCATCTGCTTTCTTTTACTGCTCCGCCTGGGGCAGTGTGGACAGGAGGAGAAATGTTTCCTTGAGGTCTTGGCTGTGGGCAGCTGAACACGGCGTTCCATCTTCTGATTCAGAAGGATCAGCCCCGGCCCCTCACCGTCCTCCCCTGAGCCCTTCATTTCTGGCCTTGTGGGAAGCTTACGCAAAGGGGACCAAGGCCAGATGTGATGGAGGCACTTCGGCCTGCAGCGCGAGGGGAGGGTGGCTCACCAACGCTGGGGGTGGGAGTGGGCGTGGGGTGGGGACCTGCTGTAGCCAGAGCAGTCCCTTTTGCTCAGAGTTCCCCATCCCAAAGAAGACCCACAAATTGAACTTATGTAGTGGGGACAGAAACATTCCCGGATGACCAATGACAAGGGTTTCCAGAGATGGGGGATTGGAGCAAGAACCAGAGCTGAAAAGACACCACCATTTTGTTCTAGTTTAGAGGCTTTTGAAAAAAACAAACAGGTGGTTAAACAGTCTGGTTTGATTGTTATGTTAAGCAAAAGCCTTTTGATTTGATTTTAGCTATTTTGTAAATTTAAGGGTAAAGTCATTTTAGCTTTAGCCATTGCCCCGTAGTTCATTCCTTGTAAAAGCAGTAGGGGGCGCTCTCGCGCTACCTTTTGGTGCTGTACGTGACAGCTGCTGTAGTGGAATCCAAGCGCAGGTCAGAAGGCAGCTTGGGGTAGCCCGCCTCTGTCCAGAAGCCCTCTCCCGTGCAAAGCGCAGATGTGCAGCACCTGTGCTCCCACCATGGAACTGGCAGGCCTACACGCGGTTGGGAAAGTGGCTTTCTTGTGGCTGGCGGTGCCCCTGGCTTTTCTCCTCCCTAACCCCTCACCTCATGTGTGAACACCCCAGAGGGGACAGCACAAGCTGCCTGTTGTTCTGGCCCACAGCGGGAGCGCACACCGTGCTTTGGAGAGACTGACAGGCTCTTTTTAAGACCCACAAGTGTTTCCTGAGCTCATGAACCGCATGGCCAATTCCATCCCTGCAGAGTCAGACTCACAGATGTGACCTTGGAGAGTTAAGGGCTGGAAGACGCAGGCTTCCTTGGCAGACTCCTAGGCCAGGGCCAGTTTATGGGAGGCCAAGTAAAGCGAGGTTCAAAGTGACAGCTTTGGGGAACTTAGCATTCTGTTTTCTCTGTTTTTACGGGTACAGCGGGCTGCGGGATGCTCCTCACATCACCTTTGCGAGGGCTTGGATTTCATCCCAGTTAACGTATCTGGAATCTTTCAGCTCTCTAAAGTGTTTCTTCTCCAACATTAAACACGGTTAACCCCTTTGGGCCTTGTTTTCTAACTTTTCAATGCTGCTCACATAAGGTCCAACAGAAGCCAATGAGGATTAGGCAGGGGTTTGCTCGCATCCTGCCCAGTGCCTCTTGGCACTTCTCCTGGTGCTATGGCTTCAGAGAGCGTGGCTTCTCTGGAACAGCCTGCAGTTCAGCGCTTCATTGCGGGGATGGAGATGGCAGAGGGAGGCAGGAAGGTTCATGTTGTAGTTGTTTGTTGTTTCTGAGACATGGTCTTACTATGTTGCCCAGGCTGGACTTGAACCCCTGGGCTCAAATAACCCCCCGCCTTAGCCTCCTGAGTATCTGGGACTTCAGGCACATGCCACTGGACCTGGCTATACTTGATTTTTTTTTTTTCATTAGCTATAACCTGATTGGCAGACTTCTGTGATTATGAACCCGTTTCCAGGGACTTTACACCGTCATTCCCTCATTTATTCACTTAGAGTGCTTATCGACTTCTTCCCAAGTGTGGGGCCTTGTTTGAGGCACTGGGGTCCAGTCAGGATCATCAGAGTAACTCTAGAATGACACTGAAGTGCAAGGAGGTTCAACGACTCAGACGTGCTGGACTCCTCATCTCCTGACTGCAACTCTGCTGGCCAGTCATCGAAAGGGGGTTCATGTCCAGAAGACATAAAGAACTCAAAACACTTAATGACAAAAAACAAAAACCAAAACAATTTTTGGGGGTTGTTTAGCATAATAAATAAAACATTAAAAAATGGCCAAATGACCCAAATAGACACTTCTCAAAAGCAGCTGCATGAATGGCCAATAAATACATGAAGAAATACTCAGTATCTATAGCCATCAGAGAAACCTAAATCAAAACTACATTGAGACTCCATTTCACTCCAGTTAGAATGACTATTATCCAAAAACAAAATAAAAAATAAATGCTAGAGAGGATGTGGAGAAACAGGGGCACTTGCACACTGCTGGTGGGAATGTAAGTTAGTCTTGCCTAATTTCCATACTATGCAAAACAGTGTGCAGGTTTGTCACAAAGCTAAAAATAGAACTACTATATGATCCAGCTACACTCCTCCTGGGTATATACTTGAAGTCATCAAAGTAAGCATACAATGGAGATGCATGCACCTACAGGTTTTTGTGGCACTATTCACAATAGCCAAGTTATGGAATCAGCAAGGTGCCCATCCATGAATGAATGGATAAAGAAGATGTGATATATATATATATATATATATATATATATATATATATACACACACACACATACACACACACATATGTGTATGTATATATACATACACATATGTGATATATACATATATACACATATGTGATATACCCATGTGCATATATATACATATATATGTATATGTGTGTATATATATGCATATACATACATACATACATATACCCAACAGAGCATTATTGAGCCATAAAGAAGAATGAAATCTTGTCATTTGCAGGAGAATGGATGGAACTGAAGGATATCATGTTAAGTGAAATCAGTCAGACTCAGAAAGGGCTGGGATGTAGCTCCGAGGTAGAATGCTTGCCTAGCATGCAGGAGGTCCTTGTGTTCCTTCCCCAGTACCATAAATAAATAAATAATCAACAGGAGCCGAAGCCAGGAGGATGTACTTTAGATTAAAATAAGGCAAGTGTGTGTGCTTCCTCTCCTATGCAGAAACAAATAGCAAGTGCTGGAAGTCGAAGACAGTACAGAGACTGAGAAGGGGACTTGGAGGAGAGGGGAGAGAAGGATCAAGGCATGACATGTGTGTATAGAAATGTCACAGTGAAACTCATTAATTTGTACAACTGTTATTGTTAGGTGCTGTCAAGTCATGTCCGGCTCGTAGTAGACCCTCATAGGGTTTTCACTGGCTATTTTGGGATTGCCATGGGAGTGGATTGCCACGTCCTTCTCCCATGTTTGAGGTGCTGGGAATTGAACTTGGGACCTCAGAGACTGCAGAGCGGCGCTCTACCAACTGAGCTAAATCCCAGCCCCCAATTTGTACAATGAAGATGTGTTAATAAAAAACCAAATCCCCGATCTCAGTGAGAGCTCTCCTGCCCTGCCACAGGAGGGAAGGAGAGCGCATCAGAGAGGCAGGGAGCTCAGCTGAGCGTGTCAGCAACGCTGTCGACCCCAGCTCCTTGCAGACAGCATTTCCAGCTGGGGAAAGGCTAGCATATTTGGCACCACTGTTTCTGCCACCCTAGATTCATTTGGCCTTAAATGGAGTCTGGATTCTCTCTCTCTTGACCTTTCAAGAAAATTTCCCTTCTCCTTAGGATTAGGGAACCCCGTCTACTCTTTGTGGAACTGCTGCACAGGCAACTCTGGGCAGCCATGGCCAAACCTTGGTGTCTACACTGAAGGCAAGTTGTTGTTAGGTGCCATCCAGTGGGTGTCCGGCTCATAGCGACCTTATGTACAACAGGTGAAACAGTATTGTCAGTGCTTCTCTGCTATTCATAGGGTTTTCAATGGCTGATTGTTTTTAGAGAGTGGGTTACTGGGTCCTTCTCCCAAGCCTACAGCACCTCGTGCTCCCAGGCAGTCTCCCATCCAAGTACTAACCAGGCCTGACCCTGCTTAGCTTTTGAGATCCTATGGGATCAGAGGCCACAGAGGTACCGCTGCAGACAAGGCAGGTTATAGATGACTTCTTTAACAAGCTCAGATGTGGTCTCTTGGGAAGCCAACTGTGGGGAACAAGGGGCAGGCCAGGCTCCCAGGCTCAGGAACTCAGGGACTGAGGGCTGAGCTGTGGGCAGAGGTTCCCATTGTACATTGGGAGTTTCCAGGCAAAGCCAAGCTGCTCAGTGTTTGCCCTGCCCTGGACGCTGCCGGCTGCTCCACCCCAGTTCTGCTGGACACTGTAAGGGGAGAGGAACTGGAGAACCCGCTGGCCCATGAGAGAGCTGGGAGAAATCAACAACTGCCTGTGAGGGTCCTGATGGAGAGGGAGGCGGCACACTGTGGACCATCATTCCCCGCCTGCTGCCTGGACAGGGGCAAGGGAGCGCGGGCAAGGAATCCAGCAGGGCTGTGGGGATGGGCAGGCTCAAGGGCAGCATGCTGTTTTCGCTGAACCTGAAAGGGCTTTGGGTTCCACGGGCTTCAGGGGCGGGGACTCAGGGCCCTATAGTCCCACCCGGTCAGCCATCAGTCCTGGGAGTGGACCCCTGGCTGGGGGAGACTAATGGTAACAGCACTCCCAGGCCATGGGGAGCACCAGGGCCACAGAGGTGCCTTCTTACTGAAGGAGGGAGGCCGTCCCCGTCCCCGGCCTCCCTGTTACAGACACGTTCCCAGGTCGTTAGAACTCCTGGAGTGAATCTGTGCCAGTTTCTCTCCGAGGACCACAGGGAAATCCCTGCCACATTTGACCCTTGCTATCCACATAGTGGCTTGGAGTTCTCATAGCAGCTACACATGCTGGTGGGGTGCTGTGGACCCCCAACTCTCGACAGAAGCTGCACAAGCGTACCAGCGAGTACTGAATGCTAGCGGATAAGTCAGTGCTAAGTTTGCCCGGGCAAATGTACATTGTCTCCCGCTTAAATCTCACCGCTTCCTAGGCTTTCTTCCCCAGGCGGTTTTGTATCCCTCACCTGTCGGGGCTGACAGGAAGGGCCTTACAAAGCTCCTTTATGCGTATGGGATGAATACTCAGTACATGCTTGGGACTTATGGCCGCATGTGTGTGTGAGTTCTGAGGCCGGCAGCCTGTAGGAAGGGATGCATCCGGGTACTTGACATATCAAGGTTTTGTTTTGCTTTGTTTTTAGCAGTGCTGGGGGTGGATTCCCAAGGCCTCATTAGGCAAGTGCTCTACCACTTAGCTATCCTGCCAGAGTGCAGAGTTTTTAAAAATACATTTTAAAGTCTTAAGAATCTAGATATGGAGAATGAGTTCAGCTCTTAGGGAAAAAAATTAAAACCTACAACAGCTGCTAGCACCTGGCTCTAATCTCAGCAACCTGTTCCATGGCTTGTGCTGGGGAAACGGGCCTCCTCTGAGTTCATCCCCGGAAAGACAGCTATTGTGCCTGGAAACGAACTCCTCCGTGGCCAATTTCTCTGTTGTTTCACGTTTTAATCTCTGGCAGTACCTGCTCTGCTTTGACTTTTTCCCACCTGGGTGGGGATCCTGCCTGGCAGGCCACTCCCTGGAGCTGGCACCCTCTGCCTCCGCACTCTTGCCCTCTCCTCCTCCTCCAGGCTTTTAGGTAACTGTCACTTCCTCTCTTGGCCACCCTGCCTCAAACAGCTCACCTGAGCACCACCCGCTGCCTTTTCCCTCAGCACTTACCACACCTGACAATCTTGCCGCCTCCCCCAGAACATCAGCTCCACAGGGGCAAGATCTGTGGTTCTGTGCCTACCGCCTGGTGCAGCTCACTCAATGTTTATTGAAGGAAAAGAAGAGGGATTATAAGCAGTGGAGAATTAGGACATGAGAAATGCCTTTGGGACTTTCAATCCCACCAACTTGGTTTAGGAGATGAATTCTAGAGAGCTAATAACTTAATAACTAAATAACCAGCTAAATAACTTTACTTGCATAACCATTCCCAGAGGTAAAAATCTCTCCTCAGCCTAACCCCGAAGCTCAGCCCATTTGATGTCTTTTCCTTGTGGTGCTGGGGAACAAACACAGGGCCTTGTGCATGCTAAGCACACGCTCTACGTCCCAGTCACACCTCGGCTGTGAAGCTCAGCTCTTAAACTGGCTCAGACCCGTGCCCGATTCTGACCCTGACTTTACTAGGACAATTTCTCTTCACAAACACAAGGAGGTTGGCTGAGTGAAGAGGTCCCAGATGTGGCATGGGCAGAGCTTAGGGCACAGCAGGTCCTCACCACCTTTTCAGATGAGACCTACACTTCAGCTTGTGGGCCCACCCCCTGTCCTAAAGCTCTCCCCAGCCGGCCCTTCCTCACTGCAGCCCTGATGATATGAACACCCTCCACTCCAGAGCCCTCCCCTTCCCTTCTTCTGGGCTCTTACTTGCAGTTCTGATGTAATTCCTAAGTGAGCTCAGCTAAGTCTGTTACGTATTCCTTTTAATCTGGTTTGTACTTGCTCTTAATCTCTCCACAGAGTGCTGATCATGTAGTTCTTCTGTCTGGCAATGTGTGATGACAGTTCTCCATTTCCTACCAAATACGGCCCCAGTTCTTCAGGGCTTCTCTGATCTGGTCCCAGACTTTCACGACATTGCCTTCCATTCTTCCCCTTTGCTGATGTCACCGTGCTCGGCAAATTAAACTACCTTCTGTTCCTCAACACTCCACTCTCAGGCTCAGCGCTGGGCCCTGGAGGGGTCTCCACCTCCCCCACTTGTCTGTATAGCTCAGGGACTGCCTCCTCCATGCTGCCTCCTCACACCTCGAGCCAGGTCACTCTTCCTTCAGTTTCCGCGCTTTTGGTGTTTCTCTCCTGGCAGTCAGTTCTTTCTGTTTCACTGCTATGAATCTTCTTTACTTCAGAAGCCGCACCACTGTAATGTCAGAGTCCCACTCATCCCATCAACCCTGAGCCTGCGGCCCTACTGGGCACGAGACAGTTCTGGTCAATGGCCAGGTAATGAAAATGCAGGATGCTGTGTGAATGTGAGAGGAGGGCCAACCTAGTGAAGGAGGCTCTGGGAAGACAGCTCAGAGAAACGAGACTTAGGTTTGGACTTGGTGGGTAAAGAAACCAGGTAGAAAGGGAAACACTGGTGTTAACGGGGAATAGCTTAGGATATTTCCAGCCAGGTTCACAGCAGTTGTTCTGAGGACTCAAGCTAGTATTCCTAATTCCTACTGCCCTGCACTTCAGACTATCACTGAAAAACCAGTGCGATTCTGATGTATTCACTGCGAGCACTGAGGCCAATCATTAGGCAACAGGATGAAAACCACTCTAGGTATTCTGTCCTGAGGTTCCTGAGAAGCACCTATAAGGACTGTGCTGAGCTCATGGCCATTTCTTGGGAACACTCATTTATCCACTTGGCAGTGTTTGAGTTCTCTGTGCCAGGCAAAGGTATGATATACAGACCCAGGGCACATGCCCTGACTGCCGTTTAGTCACGCAAGGGAGGCCCATAACACCAGTGGCTGCTGTGTGCCAGGCACTGTCGGACACATTTTATATGTAATTCCTCTAGGTCTTACAACTACCCTAGGGGAGATTTACAAAACAGAGTGACTGAGAAGTGGTTTGGTAGCACTAAGCAAAATGTTCCTGGGGAATGGACAGAAAGGACCCTTAGCCCCGCCACTGGAAGTAGGAGGAAAGGGGTGGACTGAGGGGTGTGTTCCTAGAGGGGTGAAGCCTGGGTTTGCCCCAAAGTCCAGGTGAAGCCTGATTGGAAGCAGTTCTGAGGGAGAGACTGATGGGGGATTTGAAGTAGGGCAATGGCCCGATTAGAAAGATGATTCTAGTAGCAATGTGATGGATGGAGTGGAAAGGAAATCAGCTCAAGAGAGAGACTAGCAGTTGGAGACCATTGGTGTTACTATGTCAGAAAAACAAGAGCAGAGACGAAGAAAACAATGGAAAATGTTATGAACCGAAATGGGGAAAAATAACCAATGAAGGTATTAACTAGGTCTTACCTAGCATTCTATGCAAAAGTTACAATGACTTTCCTTTAAGATAACTAGGTCCTGACATAAAAGACAAACACCCACTTGCATAATTTAATCCACACTTCCCTCCCTCAAAGATTTCCCCCACCGCCAGTTCTTAAAAGAACTGGCAGGGCAAGAAGTCCCTGGTTTCTCTTCCAATCAGTATAAGGCAGTGAGCAGAGTACCCACCCCAACCCCTAGAAACAGGCTCTACCGACTCAACCCTCTGTAACACCAGTGGCCTCAGAGCCCAAAGGGCACCAACTCTCTACATGGATCATGTAGTTTCTACTTCTCTGTTTACCTCCCCGGTTTTCTGAAGACCAAGTTGCACTGCATTTTATAAACTGCAAAAACAAGCAATTTTACCTAATTTTCTCAGTTGACTCATTTGCATTCAAGAAACAGTTCTGTTCCTAGACCAAACACACAGGTCCTACTGTGTGTATTGCCAGAGAGCGTTTCTGTCTCAGCCCCTTATTTAAAAGGGACACCAGGAATTTGGTTGTGATTTTTTCATGTTATGCCCTACAACTTTCCTAGGGTCTCTAGGCAGCAAGACTCATCAAAGGCAATTTGAGGCTGGCCCTGTATTAGGAGTGTGGGGGGAAAACTGAGCCTAATTTTGCAGGTTGTCAGGTAAATAAGAGTGACTCATTCACTAAATGACTTCCAGCCAAAAGCAGCAGAAAATGTTGGCTGTGGAAAACCAAGGCAGGGCTGGAGGAAAGGCAGGGATTACATGTGGAAGCTCTGCAGGACTCAAGTGCCAAGCCTGCTCAGTCTCTCTGCGATGACTTATGAAGTATAAATGTCTCACTATTTTTGACAGAAAAGTTCAAGTAAACCAATCAACATTGAAGGGCACAAGGGCAGCAGCAGAAAGACAATTTTCCTTTTTGTCAACAAAGGTGTTCAAACCCTAGTTGCAGATCAGCTTGCTTAAGAGGAATTTCATTCTGGATTGAACACATCTATGGTCCATTTTTCCATCTGGGTAAGTCCACTCATATAAAAAAAGAACCATATTAAATCTTAGGAATGGGGATTTACACACACGTTTTCCCCCTTTAAACTTTAGTATGTTTAAAGATTTTACTTTGCTCACCTTCTCAGCTTAGTACTTACAACAAACTTTCCTGTTGAAAAGAGAAAAAAAATATCCAAAGTATTAATTTCAACTGTACTAACTGAGGGAGGTACACATCTTTGGTTACTGCTTTCAGTATTATTCTCTGAATCTTTCTGGTACATAATTCATATGCAAAGCAAAGTGCAGGATAAAATCATGTTAAATTCTACATTCTGCACTACTACCTATGGCTAACACTACTGAGGATCCAAAAACTTTCGTGACCTCAAGGGGTTTGGTAAAGGGACGTCCAACACGCTGAATGAAAGGCTGCTTCTTATAACTCACCCTCTTCCTTTCTGGGCTTAATGGACTGAGATGCTCCAGGCTGCCTGAGGGCAATACAACACTTATCTTTGCCTGTTCCTGTCATTCCGCAGACTTGTTGTTGTTGTTAGGTGCCGTCAAGTCATCTCCGACTCATAGCGACCCTCATAGGGTTTTCAATGGCAGATTATTTCGGGAATGCCTTGGGAGTGGGTTGCCAGGTCCTTCTCCCATTTTTTGCAGTGCTGGGAATCGAACTCGGGACCTCAGAGACTGCAGCGCAGCACTCTACCAACTGAGCTAAATCCCAACCCATTCCACAGACTAGTGTTATCCAAATCCACATCCAGGCAAATCTAAGGTTAGAAAGACCTTTTCAGGGTCCTTAGGCTTGTTACCCATGTAATGAGCTGCATCCTCCCACTATGCACCTAATTTTACTCCCTGGTTCTAAGTCATCACTGAAATGACAACAATGTATCTCTGTTGTTGTTGCTGTTGTTAGGTGCCGTCCAGTTGGTATCCGACTCATAGCGACCCTCTGTACAACAGGGGAAACACTATTGTCAGTGCTTCGCTGCTGTTCATAGGGTTTTCAATGGCAGACTGATTTTTGGGAGGGGGTTGCCAGGTCCTTCTCCCAAGCCTACAGCTTCTGGTGTTCCCAGGCAGTCTCCCATCCAGGTACTAACCAGGCCTGACCCTGCTTAGCTTCCGAGATCTGACGGGATCGGATGCCACAGGGCTACAGCTGCAGGCTAATGTATCTCTAGTCCACGTTAATTATGAAATGATTTCAGAAAAAACTTGAGACAACATCTACAGGGGCAACCCACCAATCAGCACACGGAGCTTTACACAAGAACCTGGCTCAGAGCTCTAAGACTTGAAGACTTCCCCTACCTAGTCCCCTTTACATCTCTCCCCCGACCCTGGCTATGGTGGTGTGGAATCTCTGCACTTAACCTCTTTTCTTACTTGACCAAGAAACTGACAGGTGCTGTCCAAAATAACATTTTCTAATCTGCACACACTCCACAGCCAACACTGCCAATCTCTGTTGCAGCCAACAATAAATAACAACAGCGGTAAGTTTTATTTCATAAAGCATTAATAAGATATTTTAATGAGGAAAAAACAAGAACAAATCTTAGTCTCATGTTTCTATCCAAAGACACTCAAAACTAGTTTTTCCCTGTCCATCCCTTCTAACTGCAACTTTATTTATGACCATGTAATAAAGGCCAGTTTAAAGATTTTTTTTAAAAAAGTTTAAACCTTTTTTAAAAAGATTAAACAATCAAGCTAGCAAAAAAGTACTCAATACATACTTTCCTTATATCAAACAAGCTAATATTTCAGTACAATGTAACTATACAGAATATATACAATACACGTATGTTCACAAAGCAAACACTATAGGCTCAGAACAGATTTGAAAAAACATGATATTCACATTGATTACAATAACTCTAAAAATGATTGTTACGTTGAAACGGCACTTAGTTTACAAAAAAGTCACAAAAATATATATATATGTATGTATGTGTGTAGTCACCAAGAACTATGGTTCCTGTAAAATTCTAATAGCCAGATACTAGTATAGAAAATGTGAAGTTCTGACATTGTGTACATTTCTAGGAAACAAAACAAAATCCAAGACCATTTTTTGTTATTGTCGAAAGTCAAACATGCCAAGTAACTTAACTATGGCCACTGTCACCAAGTAAAGCCATACGTGAATGAGATGATGACTGGTACAAAGCTGGTGAACTGGGGACTGGCACAGCTGAAGAGTTGTACTGGTTCTAGGAGAGGGGTAGAGGACATAAAAACACCCATCTGTGTAACTTAATTCACACCCCACCCCCCAGCATTACCCTCTCAAGAGGGTTTCAGAGATGCCAGTGCCCCAAAACAATCGCCATGCTATAGCCAGCAGGGTGAAAAGCTTCCCCAGACTGCCTTGCTGCCCGGCTATAGGTAGGCAAATATGAAAGCAGGTATCAGCCACACAGAGAAATGAGCCAGCACCCAGAAGACTGTGGTGCACAGTCTCTTCCTCAGCTGTCTGCACTGGAAAGGGCTCCAGTTTTTAAATGAAGCCAGAATTATTTGTTAGCCCTGTAAAGTATTGAACTACGATAGCAGCAAATACGACATGACGGAAACAAAAATACAATTTTATTTAAAAATCCATTTGTTACATCAAAACAAATTTTCCCCTTCAACTCTGTCTCCCTTAAGCAGATACCAATTTCTTCTATCACTGAATTCTGGTCTGTTACCTCAATGTGACTTTCTCCTTATGCTGCTCTGGAAAAAGATACTTCCTAATCCTGGAAAAGTTTAAATTTACTGTTAAAAATGGGAACACAGGAATCTTAAAGTTAAAATAAACAAAAAAACAAACAAAAAAAAGGCTGTTCTAAAAGTATCTTTCACAAATATATATATTTAAATATTAAAATAGGCTACTCAGGATTCTTATAAAATGGCTTTTGAAAAGATAGCAGAGGCACAAAGAAGCCATACACTATCTTCCACGTTGAACATAAGGTGCCACAAGGGTGCCCTACAAAGAGGCAGGCAAACTCTATCTGATGCAACAGGAGGCACCAGCAACAACAGGGAAGTTAAATATATTATTGGAAACTTGGGTCAAAACCAAATTTTACTCTATCAGGGATTGTATTTTTTTCTAAAATAACTTGAAATATAAGCATTAGAAGCCATCACTTTGTACAAGATAACGAATAAAGTTTATGATCTCACTTCTTCCAAATACCTGATGTTATTCATTTCAGGAATCTGAAAGAAGCAAAGCAGTGCAACTTTCAAAAATTTAATGGGCTACTCTCAGTATGAGAGACTTTACATAGCATCTGTCAACTTGAAAACTGATACTTGAAACAAACAAACAAAAGTCTACAGAAAACACACTCATACCCTAATCATAGAAAAGGCTCTCTAGAAAGTGGTGTTCCTACCAACTGCACAAAGGGCTTCCCATCCTGAAATGAGCACAGCCTTGGCCAATACCAAGGAAACAGTGCATTCAGAGATCCTGGGCTTCTCTTTAGAGAGGGAGACTGATCTTCCTCAGCAGGTGGTGCACTTTGGTAACCTCCACATTCATTTACAGGGTGATTTTTCAATTTCTTTAACTGAATAAAATCTGCATACATTTGAGCTGGCATTTGGGAAAACAAAGAGAGTTCAATAAAAGTCATGACATCATAGCTCCTCAAAAGATTAAGCAGTGATTTCATCAATAAATCATTACAACTGAGCCCAGGACTTCAGGCTTAAACAGCACAATTAGTTAATTTAAAAGAAAAAGGAAATAAAGAATTTAACTTTATAAACCAGGCACTTTGAACTAAAATACATTTTTAAGGTTTTTTTATTTTTTAAAAAAGTCTTGTTTTCAATCCATGGTCTGAACTCTTAAATTCTTTGTAAATTATTATGTACATGGGAACCTTGGTGTTAGTTAGAACTGGCCTGGGTCCTCCACAGAGGGAGCTTAACTAAAGTAGCACAAATACTTCAAGGCAGCCTCATTTTTCAGATACTACCAAACCAAGATTCCAATGACATTGTCTGAAATTTCTGTAGACCCCATTTTTTATAAACATGGAACTATTTTTCCTATAATAAAGATATAATCATTATGACATAGTGGAAATATCTAACTGTATTAGTCTAGTATAAAGTAAGAAAAGAAGTGACTTGATGGTAACCGGTACTATGTCTTTTTCTCTTGATAGGGGCTTACTCCTCATCAGTACAACAAACATCTCAACATATATATAATCTCAAGTGAAACATCTGTAGTGTTCCTTAGCTGAATCTGAGGACTGGTTCAATTCTATTTCGTTGTTTAATCTGAATCATTATACTGTTTTTGGATAACTTGTCTTGCTGAGGACTTTTCAAAGAAAAATACCCTACATCACCACATTCTGTCAAGCAAAAATGACACTGAAAGATAAAAATGACTATAAGCAAAATAAGGAACAACTTTAATTTTGATCATCTTAAAGTCTGTGAGAATATGTTTGGCCATAAATATTTCTCAGAGACAAGTTTATTACAATAGAGTTTTCCCACTCTCCTAATTTTGTTCCTCTGCTTTGGAAAAGAAAATCTAGTTCCTATATACTCTCATCTTAATAACTTTCAAAATCTATCATAAATATAGGATCTTATGTTAATAACTTACAGCTGAAACCACATTTCTTTTTAGCAACTTTGGGCTTGTTTCTTCCAAATGTGAACTTTACAAGGTATTTTTTTTCCAGTTAGTATTATTAACTAGAAAATTATTTAACCACACTCACTTGCATGTACGTTTCCTGCAGATGAGTGAAAATTTCTAATTCTCTTGTTCATCAATTCCATAAATCTCAATCTCCTTTCAGTTACAATATTAAAATTTTAGGATTGTTCTTTCACCAAGCAATAAGAATAACTTTCTCTATATGGTATACTAGTAAAGAACTGCCATTACGTTATATAGTAATGTTTTATGGGGACTATAAAGTGAAGACTCTAAAACACGATCTGAGAATCTTCTAAATAAAAGCCACTAAACTAGATAACTGGCCTCTTAGATTAAGAGAATAAAATGAGAGAGAGAAATAAAAGATTCAAACATTTAATACAGCTTCCAAAGGTCCACAGGGAACCATTTATAGACTTGGGAGGGTCTGGCTCAGTAGTTAAAAGGTAACTGGGTTACCAATGATTAAGTACATCTGATGCATGGACTAGGTCATTCCATTTGGTAAAATATTTTAACAAAATAGAAGGTATTTTGTTGATTTTTAATACCAAAGGGCATGTGTCATACATAGGACCTAATTACTCTAAGCCAGAATGGTTGCTGAAATTTTAAAATACAGAACTGAATGAAGCAATTTAGACATTTTAGTGTATTTTGTCTCACTGAAACTGCAAACAAAAAAACCCTGCCAATGTAACTGTGTAATTACTTGAAATAAAAATTAAGAAAATCACTTGAAATTCCAAAGAAAAATTCACTGAAATGTATTTGTGGATGATAATCTTCATCTACATCCACTTATGAAAAATGTAAAATGCAAAAATAAAAACCAGTGTCAATTTGTTGCTCCGAGTTAGAAGAAGCATCAAAGTGGTAGATGCTTCCGCTGTTAGAATTTACCCTTAGTAATGAAAAGAATGACTGGAGGAGCTGTAACCTCAGCGCCGTGTTCCTTCTACAGTATGTCACACCTATTTGGTAGTTAAAAATTCGAAAATAAAAGCTTTTCTTGTATAAAATGCTTGCAGTAAAAAAAGGCAATTTATCCTGCATTCTAAAATTTAAGCCCTTTAAATATCAAAGTTACCCTCTTGGGCCTTAAGAAAGATAGCTATTTTTAAATATTCTAAGCTGGGATATTTTTATGGTTAAACTTGTAATTTCAATGGATGGGATAATATAAGTGGCTTTTATCTCCTTGCAATGTTTTCCACATGTTCTAATAAAAGTATACATCCAGGCATTTCTCTCTTGAATGAATTTTAAATAAACCTAAATACTACTATATATACAATCATCCCTTACAGTTTTGTGTCCTAAAGCAGATCCATAAACAAAACATCCTCTAACTGTGTATCAAGAAAAATGTAGAGCCTCACTGAAATAGAGGCCTTTGTATCATTTCATGTTAAATACTGGTTAGCTATCTGCATTAATAAGATTTGGGCAGCAGACAACTAACCAGCTATGTGGTTTCACAGTATATTCAAATTTCCCATAAAAGGTGGAAATCTGTGCAATTTATAATTACCAATGAAAATCTACAGTTTCCATCTGGGAAAGAAAACCCAGTGAGCAGTATCCTTCATCATGACAACAGTTAGGATCCCTTAGAGCTGCCAGGTGCACGGGTCTTTCTCAATGTACAATTCTCAGGACAGAGGTTACGCTGATACACTTTCAACCAGTAAGTCTGTAAATGATTCTTATACATTTCATCTCTTCTTCCTTTCCTCTTTTTCTAATTGTTCTTAAAAGATGAAATCAAAACAAAACAAAAAAAACTCTCAGAATGAAGGACAGTGATGATTCTTGGTAGTAATTTTTCTATTGTCTTGCGATAACAGGATTTTAAGATTAATTTTATTAGCAGGCATAAGTTTTCAGAGACTATCTACAACAGTAGAAATAAAAACTGCTGACCTTTCCAGTTGAGACACAGCAGTACTGTATTAAGTACTACAGTCTACTGCAGAAAGTGACCAATCCCATCAGTAAACAGATGTAAGTGGCGGGAGCCCCTCATCAACTATGTATGTTGATTTTCCTAAAGGTAACATACCTATATCGGAGAGCAAATGGGTGAAAAACAGGTTCATGAGTAAGGTAAAGAATGGGAAAAGGGGTAGAGGTACAGGGTAGCTCAGTGGTAGACCATGTGCTTATTAGCATGTACAAGGTCCTAGATTTAATCCCTAATACTAAGAAAAAAAAAAAAAAAACTGGAAATAAAGGCAAGAGAATACGGGCAGAGAGAGAAAAAAATCTTAATGTAAAAAATTCTACTATGCTTACTTTCCCTTTCTCTGCAGTTATGGGTTGGGGATAAATTACAGAATTAGCCACTTGTAAAAACAAAAAAAATAAATCATTCTAACTTAAAATATATATGTAGTAGAGTCCAGCATCTGAATAAAATTCAGATCTTGTGTTCAACTAAAGAACTGTATTTTCAGCCTTGTGTGGTGGCATATGCCCATGATCCTGGCACTCAGCAGACTGAGGCAGGAGGATCTTGAGTTCAAGGCCAGCCTGGGCTACATCGATCCTATTAGAAAGAATGAAAGAAAGGAGGAGGACAGGAAAGGAGAGGAGAGGAGAGGAGGAAGGGGGAGAAGGAGAGAGTGAGGGAAGTGAAGGGAAGAGAAGGGAAGGGAATGGTATGGGAGGAAGGAAAGAAAAGGAAAAAGAAAGAAAAAAAAAGAAAAAGGAAGAAAAGGAAGGAAAGAAGGGAGACAACAACAAAAAAACAAATACATAAAACAACTGCATGTTGTTTCTCTTTTCTAATCCAAACAGGTTCTTTCATATTTATAAACTTAATCAAAAGTTCTTTATTCATGGACTTATGAACAGTCCATATCAAAGTCACAGATGCTTTAATGGCACCAGATGAAAAGTATACTCCAGTCTACAGCATCATATAAATTTCATCTTTTTAGCAGCAAAAATGGTGATATTAAGGTTTTTAGTTTTTTGTTAATCTTAACCCTCCCTCCCATATCTGAGCCATCGATGATCATTTTTTATAGCTTGTTCTCGTCTTTTGCATTATTGCTTACATTGTGTAAAAACTATACTAATTGCTCTTAAGCTTGGCAATGTCTAAAAATATTTTGGAAGGACAATATGTCACTGTCATATGGGATTTTGTAAACAATCTTGGCTGGATTAAGAACGTAGCCTCAACATAGAATTCTTTATCTTATCCAACACAGAACAGCAAAAACAACCCCAACAATAATACATAAACCTACATATAAAATATAGAATATTTCCAATATTTTTCCTTTATATGTTAGCACACCAGTATATGGAAGAGAAAGTATTGTTGATGGAGCAAGGGAAACTGATTTGAGCAATGACCTAGTTACGCATAAACCAGGTAAACATCAATTTTAGTTTAAATAAAGGGGGGGACAGTATTAAGAGAGTTCCTAGGAAGCTGGGATTTATATACTCCATTCTGCATTCCTGGTCATTTTATACACAGCCTGACTCCTCTCAATCACAGATCTTTGCCTCTGGTGTGGTACTATAAAGGTACAGGTATGTCTGCCCAATACCACATGTCACAATGAAAAATCACAACAGAAATAACAAAGCTAAAAAAAAGAGTATGCTGGATTTCATTAGCATTTAACTTAATAATTTTTAAGAAAGCTTACCATAAATACTTCCAAAACAGGTCTTACAATATCCTACATATAGGAGTAAACATCTATTCAGGCAATTTGTCAGACTGTGTTCAGTAATATGTTTCTCATGTACCCCTTCATCTCAAGAAGGTCAATAACCATCTTATTTCTTCTTCACCGAATGATCTGCTGTTACTTTCAAAAATGGAAGGAAAAACTGATGTATGTTTTAAGTCAGCTGGTTCTCCTTTACTCTCATAGTTTCTATTCTGTTTCAATAATATGTTATTGTGTACATATAGAAGCAATCCCTCAATTATGAAAAATAAAACATCAATTTGAGGGCTCACAAAGGGAAAAGGGAAATTCTTTCCCAAACTCTTTCTTGATTAAAAAATTAAATTTAAATGTACAAGACGAAGCACAGGCACTTTCCAAAAACCAAAAGTGAAGCCAAATCACAGAATTACTCGATAGTTATAGAAGACAGCTCTGATTTTGGGGGGTCATCTCTGGTAGCCTCAGCACAAGCAGTGGTCTTTGACTGCTCTGGCACTTCTTCCTCCTCCTCTGCCAGCCCACCAAGAGACCCCAAGGGGAAAGTGCTTTCACAATTCTGCGTGGAGGAGACCTGCGAAATTACAGGCATTTGAACAGAGGAGTTGCTTTCAAAACCGTGTTCTCCAAGATCATACTGAACAAGGGTCTCTTCTGGCTCCTGGTTTAAGTAGTCCGGTACTAGGAAATCACTAGTAAGAAGCAAAGGATGAATAGCAGAATTAATTTTCAAACCAGTAATACAGAAGCTACAATAAAAGATGTTCTCTGTAAAATAGGTTTGGGACTTTTCATTTCACTAATTCTTCAATGAAGGCTAAAGTTCAGGCACTTACAAATAAGCTTTCCTAAGTATGCACTAAAGGTACCCTTGAAAATCAAGATGGATCAACTCTCCCACCAACAGAAAGTGAGATGAATGGCCACTTCAGGGCTTAGACACTTTCTTGTGTGTGTAGTAGTCTCAGTATAAAAGACGAATCTGAGTGGCATGTTCACTTAAGCAAAGATCATCTGAGGAAATAAAATACTTAGCTTTTCATGGATTATACACTTAGCAAGAGGTAATGCAAACCATTTTTGTATTATTACCTGGATATGAATTAGTTAAGAAACTAAGTCTTTATGCATAAGTGACCCTATACATAATCTGCTATGTAAAGTGTATCTTGCTATTAGATTTGGCATATGAAAATAATAATAAAGTACTTTTGAATCGGAATTTAGAAATCAGTTGAGATTAATTACATTAGTCCTCAAAAATCATTTAGTTATTGTTTCCCACAGGAAACTGGACAGTAAAATATACTAAACTTTTAGCAAGAGCGGATATTTTCCCCAGTGGTGAAATCAGAAAGGATTTTTAATTTCTTTATGTTTTATTATATTTTCTAAATTTTCTATTATAATCATTTTTGGTAGTTAAACATTGTGAAATAAGTCTTAGATGCTTTATTTAAATCTTCATTACTGAATTTAAAAAGGTCATTTTACTAGGGCTGTCAGTAACTAATACATTTGATATGGCCATTTAATAATCTGGTTATTCTATATTAATAGGAAAATTAAAACCTGCTAATCAACAAAACAATTTCAAATGTTCTGTGTTGTATTGTCTTAAAAAATCTTCCAGAGTTAGAAAAGAGGAGTATAGGATACAGGGCTCTGCACAGGGAAGACAGATGCAGGAGTAGTTAAGTGGAATGTTATTTTAGTCCTGAGCAACTATGTTTAATATGATATGTATAATTTAGTTTTAGTGATATGACAACCACATATTCAGAATCAGATACAATTGAACTGTCTGGTTTGAAGACAGAAATAAAATCTATGCAAGAAAAACTTGGAACTTATTGAAAAATAAGGTTTTAAAATTCAGATAATTTAAAATGTAAGTATTTAGAAGGACTTTATTTTATGAGAAACTAACAATTCCTACTGAGCTGCAATTCTTTTAAAGTACCAAAATAATGCACAATAGAATTTTATATCTGTAGGAAGCCTTAGCTGTCATGTTGTAAAAGATTACATTTTATTTTTGGCTAAGTTTCAAGCCTCACCTGTAAAGTGACATGCTCAAGCAACAAGACTAAGAGGCAGAGCTAGAACCAGAATCTCATTTCCTTGGCTAACCTATAAATCAGAGAGGTAATTCTACTATAAATTATTACTATTAAAAGCTGGAACTAGAAAATAGAAGAGACTCAATGGATTTAAACATTCATATCCATTAAAAGTGCTGCCTAAGTATCTTTCTCATTGATAAATGGATAGTTCTTTACATAGGATTTGGAAAAACGAGAGAAGTTGTCAAGAATTTTACTAACATCCAGAGTCTGAAGTAACCTGGTATTACTAAGTATCACTTGACATGGTATATTTTCCAATAAAATCTAGCAAAGATCCACTACAGAATTTTTTTAGACTTGTATTACTTAAAAAAAAAAAAAAAAAAACACTCAAGAGGATAAGTAGTCTACTTTTGTAGGAATATATATATTAATATTTCGTAGAAAAATATTTTTAATACCAACTACTGAAGTATTTGTAACTTTATATGGTTAGGAAATGCAGCAAAACTTTATCAGATCAGGAGATCAAAGTATGCACAGTGGGAATTTAAAATGAACGTGACTGATTAACTGGCAACCTGTTTTAAAAATCATAGCAGGCTGCCCTAAAAGTCGGAAAAGAGAGTTTAGAAAGCAGTTTTCCTGGGTGGGTTTTCGTTGTGCACCTCACCTGCTCTGGAAGTAGTTTGCTAGCTCTGATGCTTCATGGTTCAGACTCCTCAGGTGCACGATTAAATTTCCAGAGTTGGTGAACATGGCGCCACATGTTTTGCACTCGTAAATCCGAGGCTTGCGGATAATGTGCCGGGAAACCCTCATATGGTGTTTATATTCCCCGAAGGAAGTGAAAGTGGCACTACATATCTGGCACCGGAAACAGCGTTTACCTTCATGCTTTAGGCGATGCATCTTTAGCGAGTAAGCCCTGGTGAACTTTTTCCCACAGCGGTCACACTGAAATGGTTTAATTCCTAAAAAATAAAATAAAGCAAAATAACATCTGAAAATAAAAGGTCATAAACCTCAAAAACTTCAGAACTATAATTTTGTAGCAGTAATTTGAAAAGATAAACATTACTCACAAAATGTACTCTAAGTATCTCAAAAAAGATAACAATATTTGAAAAGTCACTAGTGCTTAAGAAGAAAGGCAGGATGAGGAGGGAGAAATGAGATAATGTGTATTGGAAGTAATTTCTGAATACTCTTCTAAACCATCTATTTTACAGACCTGAAAACACTTTTTTTTGCAGTGTTGGCAACTGAACCCAAGACCTTGTGAATGCTCTACCACTGAGTCACATTCCCAGTGTCAAAATACAGTTTAACTACAGTATTCAGACAGAAGCAAAATCCCCATGTAATAGCATTTATAATTTCATTTCATTAGAGAGGTCTGTTCTGAAAATATGTTCTCTGTCTCATAGAGAAAGGAAAAGAAAAAAGGAAAACTAATTCTGTGGGGGCTGGGATTTAGCTCAGTTGGTAGAATGTTGCTCTGCTGCCTCTGAGGTCCTGGGTTCGATTCCCAGCACCTCAAAAATGGGAGAAGGACACAGCAATCCACTCCCAAGGCAATCCACTCCTAAGGCAATACCGAAACACTCAGCCACTGAAAACCCTGTAAGGGTTGCTATGAGTCAAACACTACTCGACGGCACCTAACAACAACTTTCTCTGTATGCAATGGTCACAATAGAATTACCATGTGGCAAATTGGCTTTTTGAGCATTTAATATAATATTGTTAGAAATCAGTGAGTTATAAAGCATATTAACAGTCTCTTTAACTTCATTATCATAGTTTGGGGGAAAAAATTAAAAGACTCTGGAACATGGTCATGGATTTAACAAAATCAGAGACTTAACAGTCTTGGTTTTAGGACTGGGACTATAATACCTACCTAGAGAAAGGAAGTGAGACACTAACACAGCTAAGATGACCACAAAGATCTCTTACCCATCAGAGGTCAGTGTTTTACCCACAAGAATCCTGTCACCTTATGTGATCACTGAACTTATGTTTCACTGAACTCTTATCTATACATTTATCCAAAATCTCTCTTCTATTAAAAAAAAAAACCTATAATACTGATTAATCATATCACAGAGAGACTATTAAAATTAATAATAAAATATTCAATCTTTTAAAGCATGCTTTATTTAGAAATAATTTCAAACTTATAGAGAAGTTAAAAAGAAGAATGATACAAAGAACATTCATATATATTCTTTTAACCCCATCTGCTTTGCCATCTGTGTTTGTACTTCTCTATCTCACGCATATGCACACACCTGATACATCCACTATCCAGTAACTCACACATTATACAGGGCATACTGCCTCTAAGTTTTAACTGGAAACTTAACATCTGTGGTTAATGCATTAAAGAAATATTTTTCTAGCCGGGTGCAGTGGCGCACTCCTGTGATCCCAGTGGCTCAGGAGGCAGAGGCAGGAGGATCCCAAGTTCGAGACCAGAGGCAGTCTGCGTAACTTAGCAAGACCTTGTCTCAAAAGAAGTAAAAAAATGGGCTGAGAGTGCAGCTCAGTGGTCTAGCACTTGCAGAGCATGCAAGCATGAGGCTCTGGGTTCAACCCCCAGTACCTAAGGAAAAAAAAAAAAAAAAAAAAAAAAAAAAAAAAAAGGTTTCCTGACACTGTACCATTTTAGCAATAGACCCAAGCTGATCTATTCTCATCAGAATTCCTAGGATTTTTTTTTTTCTTCGAAAAAAAGACAGGGTCTTGTTATGTAGTATAGATTGGCCTCAAACTCAAGATCCTCCCTACCTCAGCCTTTCAAGTGCTGACATTACAGGTGCACATCACCACCACCAGCCAAAGCACTTGTTTTCTACTTTAACCAGGATTCCAAAATTATGTCTTAGTATGCTCACTTATGCGACAACAGGGAAAGTGACATTACCTGAGTGGATAAGCATGTGCTGTTTTAGGTTCTGAATACGGGTGAATCGCACCCCACAGGTTGGACATTGAAAAGGTCTGTCTGGACCATTTGGACTTGGTCGTTCTGTACTGCTGGTAGAAGGAGCAATGTAGAGTTGGTAAGGATACTGAACATTTTCCAATCTAAAAAAAAAAAACCAAAGAAGACAACCAGACTCTGATTTTTAAGTTGAATAAACAATTCTGCAGGTTAACTTTAAATGAAGAAAAAAAAAAAAACCCACATAAGAACTTTTTAAAAACAGTTCAACTGTTAGCTTGTGAGTTTCACTTAGAACAATATGAAAAATAATGTTATTGACCAGAATATCCTACATCGTAAATTAAGCATGGACATACAATCCACAGAGGGTATCATAAACTATTTTACCTTAGATATCCTTAATCTTTTCTGATCCCTTCTCTCCTGCTATTGCTTTAATTTAGCCTGTCACCAATACAAACCTGAATAACACTCCCACTCTCTCTTCAGCTCCATATCCTTCTAATCCACCCTTCTCACTGAATCATGGCATTCTCTCTCCCCTTCAAAATCTTCCAACTCTTGTCTTCTGAGTAGTCTCAACCCCCTGGCAAGGCTTCTAAGACTCCTCATATATGAACTCTACTTTTCCAGTCTCATTTCTGGTCATGCTGCCCAAACATACCCTATATTAAACAATTCCTCCAGTGTGCCATAATTTCTCAGTGCTGTTTCTGCACATTTAACTTCCTTTACTAGCTTACCTTCTTTGCCTAGAACATGCCTACTCATTTTCCAGAATGTAGCTGGGCTGTTACATTCTCTTCCTGGAATCCTGCTTTGAGTTATCAGACTTATCAGTGGCATATGTATGTATCCTCCTATACATAGCAACCAAACTCTCTGCAAATCATTTACCTGTCTATCTTCAGCCTCTTTCCTTCCCTGCAAACTGATCGAGCTCCTTGAGGGAAAAGGCTATATATTTCATTTCCATTTCCCCACCATTCAGCTCAGTATTTAATAAAGAGTAGATGACCTGATTAAGGCTTGAAATTAAGGAATATTACACAATTCTGTTTGTGTTTTTATTAATTCATTGAAATGATTCTGGTTCATAATCTCCTCTAAAAGATTCAGTTATTCCAGAATAATAAGCTTTACTGAGTTCCTTGACTCCTTCAAGTTTTCATCAAATACAGTTTTTAAGACTGTTCTGCACATTCTATGAGGAGGAATTCAATCAAATAAGAAAATGACCAAGGCAAGAGAATTAAAGTGAGAAGATCCAATACTGGGTGCTGGTTTAGGCTGGTGGACTTCAAAGGCATCCCTGAGAACTCACACTGAGACAGTGATCTGTAAGTAAAGGAGCCAACCATACAAAGGGAAATCAGGGGAGAAAGGATTTCAGCTCAAGTAACAGCCATAAAGTGCCTAAAAGTGTGAGAGGTAGGAACACATATGGAGGATGTCCGGAACCGAAAGGCGACCAATGTGGCTTAATGTAGTGTGAGATGGAGTCGTATGATGTAGGGTTCTAAAAGTTGTATCATGTAGCATTTTAAAAGGCCTAGCAAGGAATTTCAAGTATGAATGGAGAATGTTAAGTACATACAACTTAAAAAACAGTGACTTACTTGGACTTAATCAAACAAGAGAAAGATGACTTTGCTACAACTTGGAGAATAGACTTGAGTAGTAGAGAGAGAAATGTGGGGCCACTTTGAAGGCTATGCAGTAGTCAAGGCAAAAGAAGATGGTAACTGAAATCAGGGTGACTATAATACAGAGGTGGGAGAAGGACCTGGCAACACACTCCCAAAAATCCATCCACCATTGAAAACCCTGTGGACAGCAAAAAAGCACTGACAAAGTGTTTCACCTGTTGTACGTAGGTTCGCTATGAGTCAGACACCGACTCGATGGCAGCTAACAACAACATCATAATACAGAGGAAAAGAGGACAGATTAGGGGTTGGGGATATGTTCTGGAGACAGAATTGATGGGAATTAAGGATTAAATATGGGAGAAAGTGGGATGTAATAAGAGAAAAGAGAATCATGAATAATTCTCAGAGATTGTGCTTGAGAAATTGGGGAATGAAATGCAGGAAAGAGAAGAGGGATAGGACTTTACATGGGGAGTTAGAAATGAAGTGTTCTGTCTTGCCTTGTTAAGTCTGAAATGTCCCTTCATATCTATATGGAAATATCAAGTAGGAAGGATCGAGTGAGGATAATGACTTGAAATCTGTGGTTTATAGATCAGGACTTGGCAAACATTTTTTGCAGCTTCCAAGAGAGCAAATATTTTGGATTTGCACACTATATGGTCTCTGTTTCAGTGACTCAACTCTGCTACCCACAAACAATATGTAAGTAAGTATGGTTGTGTTCTAATAATAGCTGCCTTACAAAGGTAGTAGGTTAGAACTGATCTGTGGTCCACAGTTTGCCAAGCTCTGATAGACATACAATTTAAAGTAATAGGACTAGGTTGTTTTGGAAATGGTAAAAAAGAAAGAAAAGGTAGTCTAATGTGATAAAAAGTAACTAAAGTAAGGTCTCAACAAATTTCTTGTGCAATTTTGAGATAAAATGCTTGAATTCAGAGTTGTAAGCAAAATCCTTACCAAAAAAAGTACAGACTATGTTAGTACTAACCGATCATCATCATCCGCATGAGTATTAGTGCTGGAAGTGCTTTGAAGGGTAGGTAACCCCTCGGTAACGCCTTCATCTACTGAGCCTATGAACAAAAGAATAAAAAGAGGACAATTGTCAATACTTTGGTGCAAATAAGCCAATATATTAACTGCAAGCCATATATCCACTAACATACATATCCTGATTTAATCCAAAGTAGTAGTGTTCTATATTTCACTTTCACTTTATGTGATTTAAAAAGAAATCACATGTAACATAAGCTTTATGTTACTATTTAAATTCTTTCAGAAATGTTTCTTTGGTCAGGCATAGTGGCCCACACCTGTGATCCAAGCATTTGAGAGGCAAAGGCGAGAGGATTATGAGTTTGAAGCCAGCCTGGGCTAAACAAACATACATAATACCCTGTTGCAAAACAAAACAGGCTGGGCATGGTGGTACACACCTGTAATCCCAGCTACTCGGAAGGTGGAACCAAGAGGATCACAAGTTTGAGACCAGAGGCAGCCTGTGAAACTTAGTGAGACCCAGTCTCAGGACAAAAAATAAAAAAGGGTTTGGGGGAGAGCACTTGCAAAGCATCCATGAGGCTCTGAGTTCAGCCCATCCCCAATACCATAAAAACACAAAAACAAAGACAAAGAGTATTTCTTTGACATAAATTTCAGAAAACAAGCAGAGCAATTTAAGTGCAAACTAAAATCCACAAAAATTAAGTGCCAAAAACTAGCACATAAGCAGTGATTTCTATTTTTAAAACCTTATGTAATTATAACATACAACTTACTTATACAACTTTTACACAAAACTTGCAACACAAAGTAAATACCTGTGCAGCCTCCACAGAGGACACAACAAAACACTGAATGCATTCTCAAAGTCTCCACGCGTCCTTCCCCAACTATATAAGCCTCCCTTCCTCCAACAGCCTTTTATGATTATCATTTCACCTTCCTTCCTTTTAATGTAATTTTGCCTCAAATATATGCAGCCATAAGCTACTCACTGGTTCTTATGAACACAGCCACGAACAGCAGTGGGCTCCTCTCCCATTACATACAGTAGCAGGGTTGAGTAGCTCTGGTTGTGACAAAAACCGTATGGCAGTTAAGCATAAAGCATTTACTATCTGGCCTTTATGGGCAAGTTTGTCAACCTCTGCCATTAATAATTCAATTTAGTGTTGTCTAGTTACAAATTTTATGTAAGGTGAACTGCACTCTACGTATTCTTGTGGGTTGCTTCTTTCCTTCAACACTGTAGACTTATTCATTCATGTTGTTATATGTAAATGAAATTTATTTTCATAGAATATGAATACTTATTTTTGTAGAATATTAATAATCTATGTACTTTACTCCTGATGGACAGTTTCAGGCTATTATGAACAATGCTGCTGTGAGTATTCTTAATAGAGGTAACTTAATGCATATGTGCATGCTTTTCGCTAGGGTATATAACACTTAACAATGGGTTTAGCAGGTCACAGAGTAAGTGTATCTTCACCTTTATTTGAAAATCCCAAACTCTTTTCCAGTGGTTATACTAAATTTACATTACTACCAGTAGTTTATCAGAGTTGTGTCGCTTCACATCCACACCAAAAACTGGTACTGCTGGATTTTGAAAAACTTTGCTCATTTGGTAGATATGGACCAGTATTTCATTGTGTTGGAGTTTCATTTCCCTTCTTACTAATGAGGCTGAGATGGCTTCATATATTAATTGAACCTCCTCTTTTACGAAATGCATGTTCAACTCTTATTGAGTTGTCTGCCTTTTCATTGTAAGAGTTTTTGAATATTTTGTATTCAAGCCCTTATGAATGCTTTTCATTTTCTATGGCTTGTCTTTGTTCCTTGTTTTTAGGGTTTGATGGCCACAGATTTTAAATTTCAATTAAATTTATTAATCTTTTCCTTTGGTTAAGCCTTTTTGGTCTTGCTTTTAAAAATCTTTACCATCTCAAATTCTTACGCAAGATTTGTTTTGTTTATGATACTTAGGTCTTTTCTTTAATCCATCTGTAGTTAACTCTGCGACTAAATACATTTATTGAAGTCTTTTACTCTCTGCTTTGCAGTGCCATCTCTGTCATATTCAAAAGTGCATGAGTCTGTTTCCAGGTCCTCTATTAGTTCCATTTGTTTGTCCCTCCATGAATGCCAATCTCAGTTATTGCAGCTTAATAATAAATCTTGATCTCAAGTAGACCATGACACCTTGGTCCACTTGCTTCCTAAATATTTTGGCTATTCTTGGGGCTCTGTATTTCTTACACATTTTAGAATCAGTTTGTTGAATATAAGTGTTAGTAGTCACTCTTATTACCCACTCTTTCTATTAGTTCGGAAATTACATAATATTTTCCTAATCTCTTTTACAGTACTGTAGAAATCAGACACATATTGGGCTGGGGATGTACCTCAGTAGCTAAGCAACTGCTCAGCATGCGTAAGACCCTGAGTTCCATCCCCAGGATCATGGGCTGGGGGTGGGGAGAGAAGAAAATAAAATTAAAACCTTTACTTCCTTCTGGATAATAACATGGATTTTGTCAGCTTTAATTCTTATCTTATGCTTGCAGTTGTACCACTGTGGAGTCTAATCTCATCAGATCTGTCAAGCTAAGCAGGGTCAAGCCTGGTTAGTACTTGGATGGGAGACCACCTGGGAACACCAGGTGCTGTAGGCGTGGGAGAAGAACTGGGCAACCCACTCCCAAAAAACAATCAGCCATTGAAACCCTATGGATAGCGGAGAGTACTGACAATAGTGTTTCATTGACTTGATGGTACGTAACAACTCTACTTTTCAACTTGAAATGATTAGTCTGGTATTTTACTTCTCTGTTCTGATTAGGCCCACAAGACACTATGCTCTTCTATATGAGCAGTGTTTATTTACATTTGTTCACATATTCACCTCCTTTTGTTCGCTGTTCATTCTTACATGAGACTTTCGATTGGTGTTCAGTTTACTTTTGCCTGAAGTCCATCCTTAAGAATTTTCTTTAGTGATGATTTGCTCCTGATGAATTGTCTAAAATCATCTTCATTGCACTTTCATTGTTGAAACCTAGTTTCACTCTGTAGAAATCTATGTTGGCAGTTATTTTCTTTTAGCACACTTAAGATATTATCCCACTAGTTTCTGATGTTGAAAAGTCAGACATTCTTTTGAAGGCAATCTGTCGTTTTTTTAATTTTTCAGATTTTCTCTGATATGTCTAGGTTTGTGTTTCCTTTTATAATTTGATATGTGCTTGGCCTTTAGTGGATTGGTGTCTCTCACTCTTGAAAATTCTTGGTTACTCTCCTCTTTTTACGACTTCCATCACCACTCCATTTGTATCTTCCTTCTCCTCCTTTCTAGGATAGTCTTTTCTTCTCCTTTTTTTCCCTCAGTACTGGAGGTAGAACCGAGGGCCTGGTGCATACCAGGCAAGTGCTCCACCGCTGAGCTGCACTCTCACCTCTTATTTTGTGACAAGGTCTCACTAAGTTAGTTAGGGTGCCTTAGCCTTCCAAGTTGCTGAGATTATAGGTGCATGCCACAGTTTCCAGCTACTGTATTGTCTTTTACCATCTCTCTCGCTCTCTCTGGATAGCAATCAAATAATTTGTTATCTCCTGACTCCCAATTCTCTGGTTTGTTGCCAAAATATTTCCTGATATGTTCATTTATTTTTTTTTTAGAAGTTTTAATTTTCCCCCCAATGTGTATGCAACTTTGTGAACAGTGTTCTGTTCCCTGCAAGTATTGTTCAAACTTGTCTATTTTGCTAGATAGAATATTTATCTTATATCTTTGTCTGAAAACTACACCAACTGGCTTTGCCAATTTTGCCAATTCTTTCAACTGCCTGTCTTATTTCCCCCCTACTAGTGGTTCTCTCTGTGCCTTGTTTCCTCATGTGCCCCTGGTTATTTTTGATAGTGGTTTCTGCCCTTTAGGGAGACTGATTTGCTGAGGTTGGGACAAATATGTCTCCTTCCAGAGAGGTTTTATGTTTGCTTCCACTAGGCTCCCAGGGAGCAGGACCCAAACCAAATACACTGTTTGAGATTCCCTGACCTACCCAGGGTAGGTATTACTAAGATGGAAATGTTAAGTAGGCTGGTCAGGGGTATGTTTTCCTTCCTTCTTTCTCTTCTAGTCTCTTACTGCCATGAGAGTTTTTTCTTTGTCCTCTGGAGCTTGAAAGATGGAGAGCAGATTTAATTCTAGTGGTACAGTCCTTCAAGGTGCCTACTTAACGTGTGCAGCAACTTCTTCAAGACTTCACATGCTGCCTGGGCCCTGGTTTCCATTTCCCTCCCCCCTCTTTGTTTTGATGCACAAGTACCTATCTGTTTTTGGAAATGGTCTTAAAGGCAAAATTGATTTTCGTGCTCTGATAATCTACTAACTTCTCTGGCTCAGGTTCCCCTGCACCCCTAATTTAACCTGGCCATTCTTTAACAATCTTTTCAGGTTTCCAAATACTTTTAAGGTGATTTTTTTTAAATCTAGAATTTATTACTTGTAGCGGCACAGTGGATCCAAATAACCTACCTTCATCAGGTAATGAACTCTGTCAACTTCTTTACTATCTTCAAATGAGCTATACTAAACACCAAATGAACAAACTTTTGGTATACTTTTTAGTACTTGGGGGTTGAACTGAGGGCCTCGTATATGCTAGGCAAGTGTTTTACCATGAGTGGCACCCATAGCTCCTTTTGAATTATTTGAGACATGGTCTTGCTAAGTTACATAAGCTGCCTCTGGCCTTCAACTTGGGATCCTCCTGCCTCAACTACCCTAGTCTCTGGGATTATAGGCATGCCCGGCTGGTTACAATATTTTAACGGAAGTTAAAACGTACTAGTTGTAACACTTTGTGTAATACTACATACATGTGAACATTTAATAAATATTACCTGTTAACATACACAGGATAAATTTTCTTCCTAGTGAGAATTTACAATCTCATACTTTTGTTTTTCCTTTGGAACATCTGAATTAGTTAACATTATTAGGAAACAAGCACATCTTCCACTTAAGGAAGTTTCTGGGAAAAAAAAAAACTAAACCTAATCCCTTTTAAAATATCCAAAATCACTTTAATCATTTGTGCTGAAAAATGTGTGACAGGGTTACAATTTGTTGCGACTTCTTTATTTTTTCTTCTCTCTCTCTCTTTTTTTTTTTTTTTGTGGTACTGGGGACTGAACCCAAGGCCCCAGGCTTACTTTTGCATATGGTCTACCACTGCGCTACACCCCCAGCCTTCTTTTTAATCTTGACACACAGTCTAAACTACACAGGATGCCTCTGGCCCTGAACCTACAATCCTGCCTCCTTCTCCCGAGTTGCTAGGATTACAGATATACGCCACTGTGCCGGGTTATTTTTGTTTTTTCACGACTCACAGCAATCAAGGACATCAATCATTATACTACAATCTAATACACTGAAATACTTGGAGGCTTTTGAAAGTAGATAAGACTATGATCATTTATATTAATCCTCAGCAGTGCCCCATTCCCACTACACTAGTGTGCGTTTAGCAATTCTGTGCGTTACTTTGCCTTTTCTCTTTCGCTTCCTATTACAAATAACATTTAAGTTGGTCCCCTGGGTGTCCTTAACCACTCACCACTGATCAATCTCATTTGTTTATAATTTAGAACCAGACAATGCTGCATTATGTTTAAGAAAGAGCTGTTCATGTTAATGTCTTTCCAGTCCCATTGTCCTTAAAAAAAAAAAAGAAAGAAAGAAAGAAAGAAAGAAAAGAAAAAAAGGAAAGGAAACTAAGTACTAATGCTTCAATCTGTCTTAGGATAAAAACTGAAAAAAATCTCAAGATTTGGATTTGGCAACCACAAACACAAAAATGTACTTTATAAACTGGGCGTGATGGCACACACCTGTAATCCCAATGATTTGGGAGGTGGAGGCAGAAGGATCACAGGTTTGAGGTCAGATGCAGCCTGTGTACCTTAGTGAGACCCTGTTTCAAGATAAGAAATAAAAAAGGGGCAGAGGGTGCAGCTCAGTGGTAGAGCACTTGTACAAACACATCCGATGCCCTGGGTTTAGCCCCTTAGTACTGCAAAAAAAAGAAAGAAAGAAAGAAAGAAAGAACCTTATAATATTCTGAGATTACTTGGACTATAGACAGTATTAACACTTACAAGCTAAAGCTTACAAAATAAAACCAAAACAACTAGAGGTGTGATAAAGGGAGGCCATGAAAAATCATCTAGTTGGCATTTTCTTCTTACCATCAGGCAGGCTATATTACTTCTAGGAAGGGGAGGTATCTTGGTGAGGTGGAAATAAAAATCACTCGGCTTGGATTGATTCTAGAATTGTCAGTTTTGTTTAAAAAGCAGGACAAAAAGAACTAAATAGAAATAGAGTACAAAGTACATCTAGAACAAAAAAATGCATTTCGACGTGCTAAAATTTCACCTAAACATTGATCACTAAATCCCTAATTCAATGGAGAGTGAGCATGTAAAAAATAGAAGTACTGTCCCCTCATACCTTTTAAGAGTACAGAAAGATAAACACACACACACAAACCATGCCATGCTAAATTAAGTTAAAACAAAACAGACCATTTAGAGTTCCATCCATACTACAGAAGTGATAATACAAAAAAGTTTTTTCACTTATACAACTATCAGCAAAAATAAATTTTATAAATGTTTTCCTGAGATGACATTTTTTGCCAGTGATAACACAAGTAGCCACATGAAGTGGAATTTGAATTGGACTGAACAGCAGGATATACACATTATTATTTTCCTGAGGTAATAGTGCTGTTTCTTAAATTATCAAAACGAAGTTTTTGGGTTGAGGATGTAGCTCAGTGGTAAAGCAACTGCCTAGCATGCATAAGTCCTTGGGTTCCATTCCTACTAGCATAAACATCTGTGCACATGCACACACACAAATTCCTTCCTGTACTACAGAAATTCTGTTCTCAGAGATAGGGAGAAGGCTAAGAATTCGAAACGGACTCTTTTACCTTGAGAAACAGTAAAGCTGATTTACAGAGAAAAATCAACTTCATATGCTAAGAGTGAGCTTATCAAGAGGGCCCACTCTTTGATGAATAAGGAAACTGCTGCATCAAGCACAGTGCTAGTACTCAAGATACTTAACAAAAACCCTCTGGCAATGAGAAATAATGAGAGTGGTCATCTCCTTTTGAGTATTTACCACATGCCAGGCACTATTCTCCATGTTTTCAACATAATCTCACTTGATAACGAACGAGAGAAAAGCAACCCTAACACCCAGGACCTAATCACTCACTCACTCAAGAGTGGACCGGGTAGTTAGAGCTAGGCCATGGTATTCTCCTGTTGGAATAAACAGTCTCGTGAAACACCAATACCATACCAAGCCACTCTGCCACCCACATTTGTAGTGTTCCTATGATTTATCTGTATAGATAGTATGTTAACGCTTACCTGTAAGAGGAATAAACAAGAAAAATACCTTTGTTCAAACACTGACAAAAACAAGGTCACTGTGCAATCACAAAAATACCTATCTCCCTCTCCCTTCCCAGCTAATGAGTCACTGTCACTGTTGGTTCACTTTAGTCTGCATCCCTAGGAAATATATTTTAAGACAATCAATTATAGAATTATCCCTACTTTCTGCTATCAGTACTGAGCAAAGCCCACTTCCTAACATAAGCTCAAAACCTGTGCTAAATCCTTATTAACATCCTCTTGCTGAGAAGCCCTAAAAACCCCATGGTGTGTCATCTCCCTTGCTGAAAAGGAACAATAAACTCAACTTGTTCAACTATAGGAGGTTTTCAGCAACAGAACACTGACAGAAATGAGAGTCTGAGTTTCAGCGGAAGTCTTTACTGCATTAGGACTCTCGATAACGAAGTGCAGATTCAAAATCCTTCTTGAGATGCAACTTGCCCTTGGCTGGAGGGTAAGTTCATTCTGAACTGAGCACCACAAACCCTTCACTGTTGGGCTTATTTTGTTTTCCTGGAAATAAGGTCTTTTTGGAGTATTTTGTTGATTCCATCAGGTTTGTGTTGTTCTTTGGTCAAAGTTTTCAAGCATTCTATACCTGTTCCTATGATCTAGCTGTACAGTTAGTTGACTCTCACCTGTAAGAAGAATAAACTATAATGAGAGGATGGACATGGGCCCCATTAGTCCATCTGAACAAGCTCTGGAGTCTGAGTTCAGATCTGTTCCTAGTAGAACCATTTAAAAATTTTACAAAGTACTAAATGGGTAACTTAGGAAACATTATAGTTAAAGACAGAAGCCAGTCAGAAAAGACTACCTATTCATGACCCTATTTGTATGAAATATTCAGAATAGGCACATTAGTGGCTGCCTATTGGTAAGGGTGGGGCTAGGAGGACATACGGAGTCAGTCAATCTAATGAGTATAGGGTTTCTTTTTAGGGTGATAAATATCTGCTCCCTTTTTGTTTTTCCTCAATGTAATATATTTGTCTTGATTGATGCAATTTCACCAAATACAATTTGAAATTCAAGGGGCCATTTTTGGGCAGCTTTTGCCTAGAACAAGATTGTTCACTGGAGATGCATCTACAGTGCACCAACACTGGAATGGTAGTATGCCACTGTGGTCATTTCCAGAGTACAGACCTCATCCTTGGTAAGATTGTTGACGTAAGAGGTGGACAGCAGCAAAGATCTGAGGCCCTCTTAAACACCTCCTAATAAGCTTTAGGGGCTGGGGTTTACCTCAGTAGGTAGACTGTGGCTCTGTGCTCTCCGAGGTCCTGGGTTTGATTGCAAGGACTGTAAAACTGGGAGAAGGACATGGCAATCCACTCCCGAAGCAATCCTGAAATAATCAGCCATTGAAAATCCTATGAGGGTCACTATGAGTTGGACTGACTCCACAAAACCTAACAATAAGGACGTCTGAGTTTGTTCTGGTTATCCTTTAGTCCCAAGGCAGACTGACGATTTTTCATGCTTCACAACTACAATGTAATGGCAGGAAAAAAGAATTACTTGATTTTGTATTCCTGACTAGGGGAATCACTATTTTTCTAGCAATAGGACCATGTATTATACTGAATGTGTATGTGTCATAAATGGGGGGCTGAACCCAACCAGGGCTTTACACATATTTTGCAAGTGTTCCTACATCTAAACTGCACCCCCAGCCTTTTTTAAATTTTTTATCTTGAGACGGGGTTTCATTAACTTATGCAGGTTGCCTCTGACTTCATACTTCGGATCCTCCTGCCTTGGCCTCTCAGGTTGCTGGGATTGCAGCCATGCACCATTGCGCCCAGGTTACATTGATTGATTTTAACTTTTTTTTTTTTTTTTTTGAGGTACTTGGGGCTGAACTTGGGGCCTCACACATGCTTTGCAAGCACTCTACCACTGAGCGGCACACAAGGCTCTTTTTTTATTTTTTAAATTGAGACAGGATTTCCCTAAATTATGCAGGCTAACTCCGGTCTAAAATGTACAATCCTTGTGCTTCTGCCTCCCAAATTGCTGCGATTACAGGTATGCGCCACCACGCCCAGCTACACTTATGTTCGTATTAAAGAACTCCATTAGCTTTATTGTTTCCTCAGATATTCCATTGTCCTTATCACCCACAAACTGCAAGAGAAATATGAACAAATGGAATTCTACACTACAATTACTGAAGCCCTCAAGCCATGTACAGTGGCATATGTCTATAATCCAGTGACTTGGGAAGGTGAGTCAGAAAATTGTAAAGTTGAGGCCAGAGGCAGCCTGCATAACTCAGGAAGATCCTGTCCCAAAATAAGAAGCAAAAAAGGGTCGGGGGGGGGGGGGGAACAGGACAGCTCAGTGGAAGAACACTTGTCCAGCATGCACAACGCCTTGGGTTTAACCCTGTAGTACTCAAGCAGGGGAGAAGTCCTCAAACTTCCACAGCCTAAAGTACTGCCAAGAGCCTTGAGGGTAATAACTCTTTCATAGGATCCACAAGTTAATTCCTTATAAGTTAATAATATGCTGCCTTTAATAACTAGAAATTTCATTTTAAGTATCTTTTTTTTTTTTTTATTCCAAGGATGGGGCCTGAATCCAGGACTTAAGCATGCCAGGCAAGCACTCCACCACCGAGCTGCATCCTAGACTCTATTTTATTTATGATTATTATGATGATGATGATGATCCTTGGAGGTTGAACCCAAGTCCTTGCATATACTTTGTAACTGTTCTTCCACTGGATTGTACCTCCACCCGATTTTGTATTTTTTATTTTGAGTCAGAGCCTCACTGAGTTGCATAGGCTGCCTCCGGCCTGGAACATGCGATTTTACTGCCTCTGCCTCCCAAGCTGCTGGAATTATAGATATGTGCCACTCTCTTCCAGGCTCCCTTTTTCATTTTTTATTTTAGGAAAAGGTCTTGCTAAATTGAGCAGGCTGGCTCTGGCCTTGAACCTGCGATCCTCCTGCCTCAGCCTATCCCATAAGTGGGATTCCAGGCATGTGCCAGGGTTCCTAGTGGGAATTATACTTTAAATGTTAAATTTTACTCTTTTACAAGCTGATGTGCCTGAATATTTCAAGAGGTTTGTATAATGTCTCAAATTTTATTACAAACAAGAAATGCCCTCCAAAACCATTCACCCTAACAATTTTTGAACAATTTAAAATGTGAAATTTTGGCCTTCTGGAAAAGACACCAGAGAAAACTTGCCCTTGAGTATCTGGGGAAGGCAAGGGAAGAAATGTATCAGGTTCTGTTTGTTAATAATTGGCTGAGCAGTAAAATGTCCAGGTGCTGAACACTGGCTTCACACTTCCCAAATTAAAAGGCATATACCATGTCCTTCTCACCACTATACATCCACTCCTTTGGGGTACCTTAAACTAAGGATTCTAGGGGATTCCCCAGAAGAGACTGACTTAAATAACGGGCAGCTATCACCCAAGATCATGAAACCAGATTCATTTTCTGACTCTTCAATACTCCTTTCTGTCCCTTGCTTTACCACTAACCTTGCCCATTACACTTAACAGGGTCTTTTAGCACTATCCTACTCCTTCTGACTGCTTAAGATCTCCCGTCACTTAAGAAAAAACAAAACTCTTAACGTTATTTTCCCAGAATAAAGCTACCACTCTGAATTTAACAGCGTGCTGGTTTTATCATCCTCTATCTGATCCTGCTGACAAAAATTTAGTAACTGTTCCTTCAACACTTCAGAAGGTACACTCCTTTTTATAGGCCCCTCTGGTATTTAAATTTCCCTCACATCATTAATCCCAACCCTCAGTCTTATAAAAATTGGAACTTGATCTCAGATCATCAAAATGCTTCTGCTGAAGTCACTACAGTCTTGGTCAGCAAGATCTATCTAATCAGAAAGACAGCAATAATGGGACTATCTGGATAGTTCTGTTCAGAGACACTCAGCTTGCTCTGCAGCAACCATTTAACTCCACTCAATGAATCTGTCCTTCTTAAGGAATATAAAATTGGTCCATTCCTGTTGTAACAGATATGTACATTCCCAGCACTCCCACCACCAGGACCCAAATTCAGGAATGTAAGCTTCGGTGGGTGAAAATGTGTCTCCCAAAGAGATACACTGAAGTCTTACCCTGGCTACTATGAAAAGTAAATGGGGTCTTTGCAGATGTAATCAGTTTAAGATGAAGTTATGTAAGATTAGAGTTGGCCCTATATCCAATGAGTGATGTCTTCACAAGGAGAGAGAAATCTGGAGACAAGAAACAGACACACAATGAAGATCTTATGAAGATGAAGGTAGAAATTAAAGTAATGCAACCACAATCCAAGGAATGGCAAGGATTGTTGGCAAATCCCAGAGCTGGGGGAAAAAACCTTTAAAGGGAACAAAGTCCAGATGACACTCTGGTTTTTTATTTCTGGCCACTGAACTGTGAAAAAATAAATTCCTATTGTTTTAAACTATTGGAAATGTGATACTTTGTTTCGGCAGCTCTGGGAAACTCATACAGCTAGTCAAAACACAAGAGAGTAACAAAGGTAATGTAGTCTTCCATACATTTTTGTAGTCTCCAATATTGGGGTGGGGGGGAGATAGGGTCTCACTACGTATTCCAGATTGGGCTCAAACTCATTTATCCTCCTGCCTTAGCCTCCAGAGTGCGGGGATTATAGGTGGTTGCCACTCCTCCTGGTTCTCTCCAATCTTATAGAGAGATCTTTATTATTCATAGTTCTCTTTTCACTATGAGTCAGACCTGCAATTGATAGTGTGCTGCTCCACATTCTCTGAGGACCAGGATTCAATGCCCAGCACCACAAAAATGGGAGAAGGACATGGCAATACACTCTTGAAGCAATCGCGAAAACAATCAGCCATTGAAAACCCTGTAAGGGTCACTATGAGTTGGACCTGACTCAATGGCACTTAACAACTACCACCTTGAATACAGATATTTCCCAAGGATCAGTCCTTTGGTTTTGGCTCTCTCTTATTTTCCTACTGAGAACCAATTTGCCATTGCTAACTGGTAATCTCATCAATCCTACCTTTTCAATTATAGCATGATATTACTCGATCATCATCCAAGCATAATTTACATAGAATTGACTTTGCTGATTATTCTTAAAATTAGGTTTCCACCTACTTCTACTAATTTTCACACTGTGGTTATACAGTTACTAGATGCTAAAATGCTATCCAGTATATGATTATCATTATTTTGTATGCAACTATGAAAAAAGTAAATGTAAAAATGATCAACTATCACATACATCTGGATTCAAATAAGATATAAAAAGTCATTACCTAGTACCAACGAATATAAGATGCTATTGCTTTTCACCTTGAGTACTCTGATTCCCCATCTCCCCAATATATATATTCAATATTATCAGGTAATGATTCTTCCTTTACAAAATCTAGTAATATCCTTTTTTTTTAGTTTTAATTTTCATTCATACCAACTGGTGTAACTAGTTTCTGAGCCTGTTCCTGTATAGCCAAATCTCCTGTATACCAATACCAAACTGATTTTCCTAAAATACCTGTGCATGTTTTATATATATATACGACTTACTATCAGTAGGATAAAACCAAATTGGCTTACCTGTGGTGAGCACTACTTCTTGCATGTTCAATATTCCCTCTAGTCTAATTTTGTTCCAGCCAGTCATGTACCCAACAATAATCATTACTTTCCCAGAGTCCGTTTAGCTAAGGAAGACCATATGACAGGCTGGCATTGGTTTTTAAGGGGATTCTTGGGAACATCTGTGCTTTTCTGATATAAGCACTGTCCCTTTCTGGAATGGAATGCTAAAAATGAAGCAAGCATGTCAGTACCACAAAGTAACAAGGATACAAATGGAACTATAAGGGTCCCAGGCCACTGAAGATCGGCTGTAACAGTTCTAGACTTATTTCTGAACATATTACATGCTAACCATAAAATCCTGTTTGATAAAGCCACTCCAGACAGGATTCTGTTATATGCAGTTGAGTGCAATTCCAACCGGGGCAAGTGGTCAAGGCTCTTCACAACCTGCTCCTACCTGCTACTTTCTGTCTTATCTCTAACTCATTATTCTCCATACTTTCAGCCATCTATGTTTTGTTTACATCACTTCCCAGTGAATTCACTGCTTACCAAACAACCAATGCTCTTCCATGCCTCTTTGGTTCCTATATGCTCTATATTTTTATACATCTTCACTGAAATGTTTTATTGCTTGGGCAAATTCCCACTTACTTCTTAAGATCCAGCATAAATATATTTTGTTAACCTGCTCTTTTCTTTGTTGTATCCACAATGCTTTGTTAATTCATCTAGTCTAGCAATTTAACAGTTCATTGTAATCATTTATTTATATATCTGCTTCCTCAATTATACTATTAACTCCTTTTGTTCCAGGAACTATGTCCTTTTCTTTACATATCATCAACATGTATCTATATTTTTTTAAATTTTTTTTTTTTTAAAAGACAGTCTCGTTATGTAGCCCAAGCTAGTCTCAAATTCACATTGATCCTTCTGTCTCTGCCTCCCAATGGCTGGGATTACACATGCTCCACTATGCTTGGCTTTTCAATTGGTATTTTAATAAAGAATAAAACACTGACTAGATTTTTAAAAACCATTTTCTTTTGTGCTGGAAGTAATTCACAGCTAGACATAGTGGTGCACACCTGTAATTCCAGCACTTGGGAAGCAACGATGGGAAGATCACAAGGCCACCCTGGGCTACATAAGAAGACTCTGTTTTACCACACACACAAAAAAAGTGATTTACAATTTATATTGTTGCCTTTGTCTCATCACATATGTTTAACTATTTTTTTTCTTTCCCCAATGTATAATTTGTAAAACAAACAAAAACAAAAAACTGTAGTGTTAATGACATTTTTAAAACTCCAACGGTCCTGTTTTACTCTTCTTTATATTTCCTAGAGGACTGAGGACAAAACTATTTTTATCTAATAAGAACTTACAAATGTTTGAATAGACTACAGCATCACGGAAAACACAGAAGCATGATACCTATAGAGGAAGACTGTGGGCTAATCAGCAGGTCTTCTTGGACTTGTTCACTTCCTGGCACTGTCTGCTGATCACTCAGGGAACTCTGAGATGCACTGACTGGCTGGGATACTTCTTCGTGGACTTCCTCATCACTGAGCCTTTCTACTTTGACCCGGACATCTTCCTCAGTACCCAGAGGCAGGGCAGTTTTTGTGCTCTCGCAAGTCACATAGTCAGCCATTCTTCTACCTGCCTCAGATGGGCCAGGTAATTCTAAAGTCCGGGTATTTTCTGCCTGCTTAGCTTTCTCGGGCTGAATCCTTCGATCAATTCCAAAAGGAAAAGTCCAGGGAAAAGCTAAAGAAGAGTCAACTGGTTGATTTCTATTTTCTGTGTAGGAAGTCGAAGAATTCAATACCTGGGGTGAACTTGTTTGTGTGCTACACTTTACAGGACTCTCAGGAGACATAACAATGTAGCTCTTGCGCTTTCTCCGGGATTCTCTGCACACAGGAATGGTTCTTTCCACCACGCTGCATTCTGAAGACACTGGAGAAATGCTTCCATCTCGAGAAGTAAAGTTGCAGTTAGAATTATTTTCCTGTCCAGCATCTAGACCCTTTTCTGGTTGGCTATTGGGTGTATTCCATAAAATACTGGATTTCATGAACTCTGAGCAGGTGCTAGCAACACTAAACATTTGCATATAACTGGCTGCAGCTAGAACATCAATAATATTTTCTGTGTTAATTGACAGAGTAGCTGTGTAAGCATATTCTAAAAGGGGTATAAAGCCAGTCACTGTAACATGATGCAGATCCAACACATTCTTGTTCTCATCCTCGGCTTGGCCTACAAGTTTGGTGCGAAAGAAATCACTGCAAGCTGCAAGTACCACCTTATGTGCCCGGAAGATTTTGTCCTGGACACGAATAGTGATATCACAAAAATGTCCATCATTTCGTAGCATATTTAGTTTTCCAAGCATTTCCTGGCTGTGGGAAGAGGAGCTATGAGTAAATGTTTTCACACCCATCTTTTCCTTCCTCTTCTACAGATGCTCTTCAGGGATGCAAAGGAATCAGAAATGTCCTAAAAAATACATGAAAAAGCATTAAATAATGACTTAGTAGTTGAAACAGACTATTTTCATGTGTCCACTGTGCCAAATAAGAAGGCCAAAAAACAACAGAAGCTTCAGGTGTGGAATGTACTAAAATACATTCTCTCAATTGTTCAACTAGTAGAGTCTATGAACTACTATTTTAATGAACTGCAAAGTTTTAAACAACAGTCTATAAATAATGACAATTATAGAGTGCTTTCTACGTGCCAGACACTATTCTAAATGCTTCACATTTGATAACGTATTTATTGTCAAGCTATATTATCTCTGTTTCTAAAAGTGAGCATGCAGGAACACCAGTGAAACATTAAATGATCCATTACATAATCATTCCTTCAAATGTTCTATTTAGATAAATATACAAGGGAAAAGAAAGAAAGGGAAGGGAAAAGAAAAAGGGGGAAGACAAGAAGATTTCAAGACAAAAGAAGTCACTATTCTAATAATGGGAAGACAAGACTGTTCCTTGTTTATCACAATAAAGAGGACAATGGGTATAAATCCTGTGCCAAGACAGAGAGGTGAGGCCATGGAAATAATCACCTTGACCGTCATAATCACTGATAACAGTTCAAATATAAACCTGTTCCATGAATACTTATTTCACTGTATGGACGAAAGTGCTGCCCAATTCTAGTATGGAAAATAAAATTAAATAAATAAGATGGTTAAACTAAAAACAAACAAAAAAATAATCCTATTCCTCATGTTCTTCCTAAAGTAGCCAGGATTGGTTTAAGTAGATCATCACTGAATGGATTTATTAATTTTTCTCTCAGAGAAATGTGAAGGCTATATAATGTGTTTTGTTCATTTGAGGAAACTGGCTTCTGCTTTTAAAGCCGGACCATCAAGAGTGCTTACTTTGATTGGGATCATGTGGTTGAGGGAGGAAACATGCCTTCAGAGCAAATGACAGTCACAATCCAGGGACCATCTGCATGAACAAAGGTATAAAGGCAAGAAATTAAACAGCATATTTTAAAAACATGCAATGGGCATTAAAATGAGACCACTTCAAAACTGGTATGGGTGGAAGCCCCAAACAGATACTGTGAATTCTTGTTGTTAGACGCCATCAAGTTGGTGTCTGACTCACAGCAACCCTATATACAACAGGCAAAACAGTATTGTTAGTGCCGCTCTTATATTTATATGGTTTTCAATGGCTGATTATTTTTGGGGAGTGGGTTGCCAGGTCCTTTTCCCAAGCCTACAACACCTGGTGTTCCCAGGCAATCTCCCATCCAAGTACTAACCAGGCTCAACCATGCTTAGCATCCAAGGTCTGACAAGATCAGTAGCCACAGTGGTACAGCTGTAGGCAAGAGTGAATTCTTAGCCACAGCAGTAAGAAGGAAGGAAGAAAGGGAGAGAGGGAGGGAGGGAGGGAGGGAGGGAGGGAGGAAAGGAATCAAACTGTCCCTACTTGCAGATGATATGTTTCTATACTTAAAAGATCCTAACAACTCCACCAGAAAACTCTTAAAGCTGATAAGCACTTTCAGCAAAATATCAGCATACAAAATTGACACACAAAAATCAGTAGCTTCTCTATATACCAATAACAGGCTGAGAAAAAAAGAAAACAACCTCATTCACAATGAATTCAAAAAGAATGAAATATCTAGCAATGAACCTAACTAAGGAGGTAAAAGGTCTCTACAACAAAAACTTTAAAGCACTAAAGAAAGATATCAAAGACATAAGAAGACAAAAAGACCTCCTATGCTCATGGATTGTTGTTGTTGTTGTTGTTAGGTGCCACTGAGTCGGTATCCGACTCATAGCGACCCTCATAGAGTTTTCAATGGCTGACTGTTTCGGGATTGCCTTGGGAGTGGATTGCCAGGCCCTTCTCCCATGTTTGCAGTGCTGGGAATTGAACTCGGGACCTTAGAGACTGCAGCGCAGTGCTCTACCAACTGAGCTAAATCCCAGCCCATGGATTAGAAGAATTAATACTGTGAAAATGGGTATATCATTAAAAGCAACCTACAAATCAATGCAATCCCCACTAAAATGCCAATGACATTCTTCACAAAGATTAAAAAAAAAAAAATCCTAAAGTTCATATGGAGGCACAAAAGACTCCAAATAGCAAAAGCAACACAAAGAGCAATGCTGGAGTTATAACACTACCTGATTTCAAATTATACTGCAGAGCTGTGGTAACAAAAACAGCAGAGTACTGGCACAAAGACATAGTGACCAAGGAAACAGAGGATTGAAAAACAAACTCACACAGCTACAGCCACTTGATGTTCAACAAAAATGCCAAAAACCTACAATGGAGGAAAGACAGCCTCTTTACCAAATGATGCTGGGTAAACTGAATGTCTACCTGTAGAAGAATGGAAGAAGATCCATCTCTCTCACCCTGTACAAAAGTCAACTCAAAATGGATCAAAGACCTTAATTTAAGACCTGAAACTATGAAACTGCTAGAGGAAAACATAGGAAAAATACTTCAAGATACAGGAATAGGCAAGGGTTTTCTGAAAAGGACTCCACATAACCTAGGAAACAACAACAATTGACAAATGGGACTGCATGAAATTAAAAAGCTTCTGCACAGCAAAGGAGACAATTAACAGTGCAGAGACAGCCTACAGAGAATATCTTTGCCAGCTATACATCAGAGAATTACTCTAGACAAGACTATATAAAGAACTCAAAAAATTAAACACCAAAAAAGTCACCCAATCAAAATATGGCAAATGAACTGAACAGTTCTCAAAAGAAGAAATATAAATGGCCAAAAAATATATGAAAAAGTGTTCAACATCCTTAGCCATCAGAGAAATATAAATTGAAACCATATTCGGATTCCATCTTACCCTAGTGAGAATGCCTACCAAAAAGAAAACAACAAATGCTGACAAGGATGTGGGCAAAAAGGAACCCTCATACACTGGTGGTAGGAATATAAATTAGTGCAGCCACTACAGAAATTAGTATCTGGGTTCCTCAAAAAACTAAAAATAGGACTACTATATGATCGAGCTACACCATTCCTGGGTATATACCCTAAGTAGATAAGTCAACATAATGCAGAGATACCTGAACATCCATGCTTACTGTGGCACTATTCACAATAGCTAAGATATGGAATCAACCTAGATGTCCTTCAAAAGATGAGAGGATAAAGAAAACAAGGAAGATATATACACTAGACTTTTACTCAGCCACAAAAAGAGATGAAATTATGTCATTTTCAGGAAAATGAATGGTACGAGAGATCATCATTTTAAGGGAAATAAGGCACACCTAGAAACAAATCTTACATTTTTCTCATATGTGGACTCTACATTAAAAAACTGTGTGTGCACATGTAAGCATGTGTCATGAAAGGAGAAGGAGAACTGTTGAGGGGGGAGAAAGGAGAATAAAGGGACAGGGTCTCTGCTATTCACAAGGTTTTCAATGGCTGATTGTTTTTTGGGGAGTGGGCTGCCAGGTATTCCCAGACAGTCTCCCATCCAAGTACTAACCTGGCCCAACCCTGCTTAGCTTCTGAGATCTCACAGGATTGGATGCCACAGTGGTATGGCTGCAGGGAGATGTAAAACACACATATGTATAAAAGGCATGCATGTTGGTGGGGAAGATGATTAGTAGGAGAGGGAAGGGAGGATATGAGCGGATAGGAGAGTGAACATGAGCCATGTGTATCGATATGTACATATAGAATGTCATAATGAAACTCACTAAATATATAATTAAAACATTGTTAGGTGCCTTTGAATCGGGGTCAGACCACTAGTGACCCTCATAGGGTTTCCAATGGCTGTTTTGGGAATGCTTTGGGAATAGATTGCTATATCTTACTCCTGACTACAAAAATTAGGAAGTTAAAAAAAAAAGTGGACATTCTTATTTCTGATTTTAGGAGAATATCCAGTCTTTTTTTTTTTTTTTTTTTTTTTTTTTTTTTTTTTACCATGAATTAGTATGTCAGCTTTCAGTTTTTCATAGATGCCTTTTGTGTGGTTGAGGAAATATCACTCTATTCCTAGTTTGTTAAATGTTACTACCATGAAAAGGTAGCCAATTACATCAAATCTTTTTCTGCAGCTATTGCAATAATCACACAATTAAAAAAATCTACTGATATAATGTACTGCCTTAATTGACTTAAAAGATATTGAACTAGTTTTGCATACCCAGGATAAATCCCATTTGGTCATGACATAGAATTATTTCTATGTGTTGTGAAACTCAGTTTGCTAGTATTTAAAGATTTTGTATGCATATTCGTAAGTAATATTGGTTTGTGGTTTTCTTTGAGTAATACTGGCCTCATAAGTGAGGTAGGAAGTGTTCTATTTTTTTAAATAGTTTGTGAGGAATTGTTGCTAGTTCTTTAAATGTTTGGTAGAACACATAGGAAAGCCATCTGAGTCTTACGGTTTTTTTGCAGATCGTTTTTTGCTTGCTAATTCAAACCCTTTACTTGATATAGATCTATCTATGCAGTCTACTTTTTGAGTCTGTTCCTACTATTTGCCCTCATCTGTGCGGTCTAGTTTGTTGGCATATAATTGTTTATAATATCCATTTATAATCTTTATTATTTCCTTCTTTCAGGTTTAGTTTGCTTTTTGCCAGTGTTGTAAAGTAGAAGGTAAGGTTATTCACATGAGACCTCTCTTTTGTCTCAATATAGGCTAAATTTTCCCAGCCCAATAAAAATGAAGCACAGATAAATGCTATGACAAAAAGGAACCTTAAAAACATCATGCTAAGTAAAAATGTCAATCAAAAAGGACCACATATTGTATAATTCCAGTCATATGAATGCTCAGAATATAACAGACAAAACAAAATGTACATTAGTCATTGACTAAGGCTGAGGGATACAGGTTTCAGATTGTGATAGCTAAAGGGACTAGAGATTATTTGGGGGTTAATGAAAATGTTCTAAAATTAACTGCAGTGATGACTAAAAACTCAATGACTATACTGAAAGTTACTGAAACATACACTTTAAATGTGTGAATTGTATGTATGGTGTGTGAATTTGTTTTATTTTGTTTTTTTTTTTTTTTTGAGACAAGGCCGCACTATGGAGCCATGCTGGTCTCAAATTCAAGATTTTCCTGCTTCAGTTTCCCAGGTGCTAAGCCTACAGGAATGCTGGTATTGTAAGCAGGGGCCACAATAAATAAGCATGCACACACACACACACACACACACACATACACACACACACAATCCAGGGATGTAATCCCAGCACTCCTAAGGCTGAGAAAGGAGGATCACAAGGTCCAGGTCAGCCTGGGCTACATATTATATGTGATACTACTGCAGATTTTTTCATTGTTATCATTCTTGCTTATAGGCAATATGGATGTACAACTCTCATACCTTGCCTACCCATCTTTCTCTTATTAAAAATTTATTCACGGGTACAGGTGGGGATGTAGCCTCAGTAGTGCAATGCTAGCTTAGCATCTGCAAGACCTGGGTTCCAGCTCTTGTTGTTGTTGTTAGGTGCTGTTGAGTCGGTATCCAACTCAGAGTGACCCTGCGTACAACAGGCAAAACACTATTGTCAGTGTTTCTCTGCTGTTCGTAGGGTTTTCAATGGCAGATTGATGTTTTGGGAGTGGGTTGCCGGGTCCCTCTTCCAAGCTTACAGCATCTGGTGTTCCCAGGCAATCTCCCATCTAAGTACTAACCAGGCCGGACCCTGCTTAGCTTCCAAGATCTGACGGGATTGGATGCCACAGGGCTACGGCTATAGGCAAGGTTTCCCTCTCTAGCACTGGGAAAAAAAAAAAAAAAAGACACCATAAAACTTATTCATGAATAGAACTGAAGTAACTGTAGTATATGTCAATAATTCATAATTGCACTTCTATTAATGGTAATGTACATTAGTAATGGTTTTTTACAAAAGGGTTTGGTAATCAATCTAAGGAAGCCCAATTCCTGAAGCTCTAATTTACTTCAAAATTGATCAACAGATTACAATCACAAAACCTCTAAAAAGGTCTGCCCTTTTGAGGACTTGACTCAATGTGGTCAAGAACAGAACTTCAGATAGTACCTCTGGAAATCACCAGTTTTTGCAGATATAGACAACTATGGAAAAGCATTCTGCTTTGACATAATCAAATTATGTTAAGTATCTCTAGGTGAAACATGTTAGGTTATGGGGTATGACTATGGAGCTGATAACTTTATTCTCTTATATGACAGATGTTAATACTCATGGCTTGTATGCTCTTTTAGAGGTTAAAAAGATAAAGAATGAGCTAGGCACAGTGGCTCATGCCTGTAAACCCAGTGAGTTGAGAGGCAGAGGCAGAAGAATCACAGGTTTGAGGGCAGAGGCAGCCTGTGTAACTTAGCAAGACACTGTCTCAAGACAAAAAAAAAAAAAAAAGGGCTGTGGGTACAAATCAGAGGTAGAATGCTCGCAAAGTATGTGTGGCCTGGGTTCAACTCCCAAGTACTGCAAAACAAAACAAAACAAAACAAAACAAACTTGTAGCTAGTCTCGCTAAATTATAAGTGTTCTTCTTTTTTTTTTTTTTTCTTTTTTTCTTTTTTGCAATACTGGAGGTTAAACCCAGGGCTTCATGCTTGCATCCTTTTTAAGTGCTGTACCACTGAGCTGCACCTCCAGCCTTTTTTTTTTTTCCTTTTTGAGACTGCCTCTGGTCTCAAACTTGTGATCCTTCTGCCTTTGGCTCCCAAGTCACTGGGATTACAGGTGTGCACCATGGTGCCCAGCTTCAAGTATTCTTTATATTGACTGATAATGGTATACAAATGATTGTTTCCAGAAAGGAACAATTGGGTGTTTTGGGAGTGTGTATGTGTGTGTGCTGGGGACCGAACCAGGGCCTCAAGTATGTTAGGCACTCTACCACAGAGTTACATCCCCAGCCCTAACACAATTGTTATGATTAGCATAAAAATCCTACCGTATTACTTCTAGAACTCATAGTCAATCTGTTTAAACCAGTAAATCAACTATCCTAAAAATAACTAATTGTTCTTATACAACCAAAGAAAACAATGTGTTTTAGGGAATGGTTATGACTTGTTATAATCTGTAACTTTCCAAATTGTCAAATCAGGGCAAAGTCAGGTAAATTCTATAAAGAAATGATGTTACAAAGGAAGGAAGGAAGGAAAGGGAAAGAAGGAAAGGAGGAAGGGAAGGAGTGACTTACTGTCAGGCCACATTTTTTTTCTTTTCTCTTTTCTTATGCCTGTGTTGGAGATCAAATCCAGGGCCTTGGGAATATTAGGCAAACACCGTACCACTGAGCTATACTCCCTGGCCAGAATTTTTAAATCTTAGTTAAATATGAAAAAAAAAAAAAAAAGTTGTGATAAAATCTTTCTCAAAAAAAAAAAATCTAGTAAAATTAAAATTTTCGGTGGCTTTTTGTTTGTTTGAAATTGGATCTTGCTATGTTATTCAGCTCAGCCTTAAATTCTTAGGCTTGGCCAAGCATAGTGGCACACACCTGTAATGCCAGCACTTGGGAAGCTGAGGCAGGAGGATCATGAGTTTAAGGCCCACCTGAGCTACACAGCTAGACCCTATACAAAACAAAACAAAACAAAAAATCCTGGGCTAAAAAGATCCTCTTGTCTTAGCCTCTTGAATAGCTGGGACTACAGGCTCATGTAACGGCACACAGCTTAACTAGAATTTTCTTAGAAACTTGTTGTTGTTGTTGTTAGGTGCCGTCGAGTCGGTATCCAACTCATAGCGACCCTCTGTAC
>VMDO01007783.1:0-29705 GCA_007922755.1 Pedetes capensis | reverse complement strand
ACGGCTGCAGGCATACTTAGAAACTTACTATGTCAAATTTCCCAACAAACCACATATACATTACATCATAACTACTCTTCAATTCCAATTAATGGTTCTAATTCTGGATCTGCTAAAAGCATTCGGTATTTCTATCCTTTCAAACTACTACTAGAAGGTTACTGTAACAGTAAGTACATTGAGTCTTTTGACACGTTAATTAAAATAATCATTGTTGTTGTTGTTAGATGCCGTCGGGTCGGTATCCAACTCATAGCGACCCTCATAGGGTTTTCAATGGCTGTTTCGGGATTGCCTTGGGAGTGGATTGCCAGGCCCTTCTCCCATTTTTGCGGTGCTGGGAACTGAACTTGGGACCTCAGAGACTGCAGCGCAGTGCTCTACCCACTGAGCTAAAATAATCATAGTCTTTTCATATTCAAAACAATAAATTTTTTTACCTTATGTATAACTTGTCTTTATCCAAATATTTAACATTTAATTCTACTATCCATTAATATACTAATGTTGCCTAGAGACAGTGTGAGGTATGACCAAAAAATATGGTGAATGTTTAAATTTTTTTCACAGTAAATACAGGCCCATTGCCATCAATCCTCCTGGAAATACTCCCCCTGGCTTCAAACACACTTATCCCATCATTTTTGCCACTTTTTGAAGCAGTTCTGTAATACATTTTTACTGTAAAAAATTTTAAAGATCTAAACATTCACTGTATCTTTTGATTACCCCTAATATGCTACAAAGAGTGATAGCTTTGCAATTCAAACAGATCTGGATCCTAACCATGACTGTATCATTGCAGAGGCTACATGACCACAAGGAAATAAGATAAGCTTTCTGAGGAGTGGTGTAGGAATATAATTATGTAAGTGCCCACAGACTAGCACACAGTATATACACAAGTATATAGTACAGCACAGAGTAAAAGAGGAACTTCATTTATGGACAGATCTACTCTATCATGTCTGACTGAATTAATTTCAAAAATTTCCAACAATATCCTTCTTGAAATTCAATTCTGAGCTGCTAATGACTGGCCCCTCATGTTTGTCAGCATGTTGTGCTGTGGGGGCTTGTGTGTTGCTGCTTTGCTGAAAGCTATGTCACCAATATTTCAGATACCAGCAGGGCCATCTATGGTGGGCAAGTTTCAGCAAAGCTTACCTACTAAAACAGACTAGGAAGAAGGACCCAGCAACCCACTCCTGAAACAATTAGCCACTGAAAATCCCATGAATAGCAGAGAAGCACTGGCAAATATAATACCAGAAAATGAACCCTCCAAGTGGAAGGCTTTCAAAAGATGACTGGAAAAAGCTGCCTCCTCAAAGAAGAGTCAACCTTAATGATGGGAATGTAGTTAAGACCCTTGGGATCTCCATTAGCTGATGTAGCACGACACAAAATGAGAAGAAACAGTGTCTACAACAACAGGCTCAACATAAAAAAAGATCGTGTGCATGGCACAATGTTGGGTAGTGTTTTATTTTTATTCTGCATAGGGTCACTATGTGTCAGACTTGACTTGACAGCACCAAAATGACCAGCTAGAATGCTTGACAATCCCATCTATGTTTGCCATATTACAAAATCAACATCTGAAACTGAACTTTTATTTTCCTTCAGCTAACATTGTTGAGTTGTTCTTCCTGCTTGTTGTTTGGAGACAGGATCCTGCTATGTAGCCCAAGTTGACTTCAAAATCACAATATTCCTGCCTCAGCCTCCTGAAGGCCCTGAATGTGGGTGACATCATCTCACAAGCTGTGGGGGTGCGGTGCAACAGAATAAAAATGGAAAAAGATCAAAGCCCCACAATTAAGTATAGGTACTCTCACTTTCTGTATCCTGGCTGTCATGAGTCGAACAGCTCTGAATCCTTTGTTTCCTAGTTCCTCTGAAGTATTTTGGTCAAGCCAACAAAAGGGTCAGCTGAATTCATTATTGTGTCTCACAAATGTACTCGTCCTTGTTCTTTGGCCAATGACAACAGCAATTTCAAAAGCAAAAAAACCTAAATGTCCATGTTAACACTTTGAATCTGTGAATGATACCTTTCTAGAAAAGACTTTACAGATGTAACTAAGTTACCTTGGAATGGGAAGATTATCCTGGACTGTTGGATGGGTCCTAAATACAATCACAAGAGGGAGGCAGAAGGAGACTTGCTTCACAGAGGACAAGGTGATAGAAAGAAGAGAGAAGAGGCCACATGGCAGTGTTCAGAGGCTGGAGTGAGGGATGATGTGGCCACAGATGAGTACCTGTAACCAAGAGATTGAAAGGAATGGTTTCTTCCCCAGAGCCTTTGGAGGGAGCAGGCTCCTGCCAACACAATTCCAGCATGGTGACACTGATTTTGAACTTCTGAATCCCAGAACTGTGAGAGAATAAATTTGTTGTTTTAAGCCATTCAGTTTGTGATAATCAGGAAACTAATACACCTCCTATTTTCCTTTTTCTGTCAACAAAGACTTGGTCATTTTTACTGGAAATTTTTAATGTACAACTTAATGTGTTTCATTCTAACATGCATTTCATTGTGACATTTCTATATATGCGTTTCATTGTACATTGAAAGACCTGGTCATTAAGGCCTGTCTCAAATCCAACCTTGCCTTTTACTACTATGAATGTGTTAGACTACTTAAAACAGCATCCTGATTGGTTCTCCTTGCCTTTAGTCTTACCAACCTTAAATTAATCCTCCACTATTATTTAAATGGTCTCTAAACCACAATGAGTCCTGACACTTACTAGCTCCTGTCTCAATTATCATGCTGAACAACTATTAATAGCCACTGATATTTTTCAGCACTTTTATATACTGTCACATTTAATACTGATTTATTCCAACATACAAAATCCTTGACATAAGACAGAACTACTATTTTCCACTATACTGACAAGGCCTGTGGGCACAGCACTGTGGCATCTGATCTGTCAGATCTCAGAAGCTAAGCAGGGTTGGGTCTGATTAGTACTTGGATGGGAGACCACCTGGGAACACCAGGTGCTGTAGGCTTGGGAGAAAGACCTGGCAACCCACTCCCAAAATACAATCTGCCATTGAAAACCCTGCAAATAGCAGAGAAGCACTAACAATAGTGTTTCGTCTTTTCTACATAGGGTCACTATGAGTCAGACACTGACTGGACAGCACCTAACAACAACAACATACTGATAAGAAAATTGAGACTCAGAAAAGAAATGATTTGTCCAAGGTTACAAGGCCAGTAACAGCAACTCAAATCTGATGATAACCTTTTCCACTACATATTCTGTATGATTTCTGTTCCATTGTGCATTTAGATGCTATAGGCTGCAATTTCTTCCTCCCAAACTCTCCAATATGAATTTGTTGCTCCAAACTGACTTTGACTCATCATTCTCTAAATCTACCACACATATTTCTACTTCCCAGCCTCTGGTCCCTTGTTGGAATTTCCTCCTTATTGCTCTCAACAGGTTAAATTCTACTCTGTTTTGTTCTTCTCTCTACCCTAGATGTCAGTATTGTGTTCCAGTATGTTATTTCATTCAGGTTACAATGTGTTTTCAAATGTATTTTCTTTGGATCTTAAAAATCTTATGACATGGATTAGGAAATGAAAGATCACAGAAAATAAAGACTAGAGAAAATAAGTGGCCTAACAGGGACTCAAACTCAGAAATTCTGACTTAATTAAATCCTGTCCTTCTTTTATTACTAGGCCATGCTGTCTTTCCCTCTGTGAAACTCCTATAGTAGTTCTGTTTGGATCATTAATCCAGCAAAATACCAATTTAGGTCTACCAGGGCACACGCCCTGTCTCTCCTAGGATATTTCCTATATACTTAGGGAATCAATCGTATTGGTACTCCCAGTGTAGATGTTTTAAAACTCATTTTCTAAGTGCTTTACTGGGATATAAATGGTCATATTAAAGTGCCTATTTGATGAGTTGTGACATATACCATCATCACAATCAAGGAAGATTTCTGTGACTCCTACAAAAGTTTTTTGAACTCCTCTGTAAGGCCTCCTTGCTTCTCACCAAGAATCATCAACTTGCATTCTGTTTTGGATTAGCTGTGCAATCTAGAATTTTATAAAAATGGAATCATACAATATCTACTCTTACTTCTCTTACTTCTTTCACTTGATATACTTATTTTGAGATTGATTCATGTTGCCACCAACATGGGCCTGAGAATTTTTTCTTCCATTTTGTTGCAGAGGACTATTCCATAGCATAGATGTACCACAATCTGTCATTTAACTGGCAGAGTGTTGTTTCTAGCTTGAGTTACTGAAAATAAAGCCATGAACATTTGTGTGCCTGCCTTTGTGTGGACAAATGAACAAGACTTTAAATTATTATTAACTTATATTAATCGTACAAAATAGGTTTCTCTGTGTCATTTCTACACATACGTGGCTTTGTTTGTATCCATCCTCCATAATCTCTAGCAAAGGATTCATGACCCTCAGGCCTCAGATCCTGAGTGCTGAGATCACAGCAGAGGTGTGTGCGTGTATCCCTTGTTTTCTCCCAGTACTGGGGGCTCTCATACTAGGTAATCAGGCCCTCATCCATACTAGGCAAGTGCTCTACTACTGAGCAGCACATCAGACCCCCTTCTTTCTACTGTGAGACAAGGTCTTGCTAAGTTGTACCTGCCACCTCTGGCCTTGAACTTGCAATCCTCCTGCCTCAGCCTCCAGAGTGGCTGAGATTACAAGCATGCTCCATGGTACCTATACAGCAGTAGAGGTTCTTAATCCTTTGTTTCACTATTTACATATTATATTTATCAATAAAATTGCTCATTATAGTGTAGTGATTCCACAAAAGAATCACAAATTCTCAGTATAATATTTTTACATATCATAGGTAATCAATGAGATTTTTACAAATCTTACTCTCCTACAGACCTATATTCAAGTTAGGGGAAGAGGCTGTGCCCTGTATGCATTTTGTAACTTCTTAACAGTGGACATCTCAAAAAATCTTCAAAAAATGTTTGGGATTTATGATGCTTGTTTGGGGGCTAACCATATTCCTTCATGTTTACTCACATTATTAATAAAAATGTAATTCCCAGTGAGCAAAATAAAATTTGAGACAAAGTATATGAGATAAATATTTCAGAAGAGTTTAGCATACACAATGTGTAAACATTTTGTAGAAAAGCTGTAAATAAAGCAGGTTTAAGAATGGAAGACCCACAACTAAAAGCAAAAACTTCATGTAAAGATTATAGAAAAAGTTTATATAAGTGAACTCAAATCAGTGAACTTATAACTCAACAATACTCCACTTCTCCAGAAAATTAAAGATGCTTCTCAATATTATTTCTTCATAATTGTTTTTTCCTTTATAACATCGCAGTAACTCATATTTTAAATTTTATTATAATTGTGACATTCTGTTGTCAATCTAAGTAAAGGCCAACATCTATATTTCCCTGAAAGGTATGCTTTTTAGAATAGATTCACATGAGAACTTATTAGAGAAAATGCTTTTGTCTGTCTCTCAACACTAAGTGCATGCAATCTTTATTTGATGATGGTTTACTTCTCAAGGGTCTTTCTTAAATATTTATTAAGTTTTCAAGGAGAATTTCAAGTAGATTACTGTACCTGAGTTTTCAAATACCATTTAATAACTTTTATAACTAGCCATTTTTCCTTTTCCTGTTGGTGCTGGAAATCCAGGAAGGATCATGTGCATACCATACATATACTGTACCACTCAGCTCTTCTCCCAGCCATAAATAGCCATTTTCAATCAAATAAAGATTTCAATAACTTTCCTATATAAATAAGCCCTTTCTAGTTTAGAGCTTTGAGAAAGGGAGAGCCTGAGATTTACCCAGAATTAATCAGTAAGGCAATTAAACCAGTAACATTACTAGAATTTCTTTTCATTGCATTCATTAAAAAATGAAAAACAATGTTGGGCATGGTGATGTACCTTGAGCCACATAGCACAACCTTGTCTAAACCAAACAAAAAATCTCACAAAAATGACAAAGCCAAATGGCTCATGGTTGTAGGTCAGTTTTAGAACACTTGCCTAGCATGTGCAAGTCCTTGGTTGAATCCCCAGTAACTATCCCCGCCCCATAAAACAGAATTACCATATGACCCAGTAATTCCACCTCTGGGTATATATTCAAAATAAATGAAAGCAAGCACACAAACAAATCTTTGTATATTCATATTCAAAGTAGCATCACTCACAATAGTCAAAAGGAAGCAACTCAAATGTCCATGGAAAGATAGAGAATACATACAATGGAATATTTTTCAGCTTTAAAATGGAAGAAATTCTGATATATGCTATCATATGGACAAACTTTGAAAACCTTACGCTAAATAAAATAAGCCAGTTATAAAAGGACAAATATTGTATGATTCTAATTATATGATATACCAATAGGAGTCAAACCCATAGACAAAAAAGAGTTGCCAGGAAATATAGGGAGAAGAGAATGAAGAGTTACTTCTTAATAAACACAGCTAAACTTTTGAAAGATGAAAATGTTATATAATGTGTACTGCATCACAATTTTTAAAAACTCAGTGGTCTAGGATTCCATCTTAAAAGGCGAGAAAGTGCAAAATCAGCCTAAAACAAAAAGAAGGGGAAAAAAAAAAAGACATAAAGCCCAAATTTAGTTCTCTGAAAAAACATGCAAAAGTGATAAACCTTCAGGTAGACAAACTAGGGAGGGGAAAGAGGAGGGAATGAGAGTAGGAATAATAGCAGAAGGAAAACCTAGGAAGGAAATACAATGAATAAACAGGTAGGACAATTTAAAAGACAAGGGTGAGCCAGCATGGTGGCGGAGCTACTAGGGAGGCTGAGGCAGGGGGACTGCAAGTTTGAGGCCTGCCTGGGCAACACTGAGAGTTCAAAACCAGAATGGACAACTTATTGAAACCCTGTTTCAAACACACACACACACACACACACACTCACTCACAAACTTCCCAGCTAAGATATTTCAAGGAATGACTGACAGAGCCAAATGCTGATAGATCAAAGATACAAACCAAAGCCTATTTTATGTAGCCACAAAGGAGTCACTGGAGACCTTATAATAGCACAGAAGGAAGTAGTAGTAGAGTTAGAAACAAGATTGCAATAGACAAAGATAAAGAACACAGAAATGAGGAAGCCTTAACTGTGATTACAGATAATTCAATCTGAAGTAGTTTGGTTCTAAAGACAGCAAGTTGCTATGTGGCCTTTTAAGGCTCCTCAGGCCTTCAGACAAATGGGTAAAAATTTAAAAGCTAGCTTCATTATTGTCTGGGGTAGTAAATCTTGACTGTAGAATTACAATTTCTGAGAAAAATGGAAAGAATTTAGGAGATGTTCTTGAATGTCTCCTAATCCTGTCAAATCCTGTGGTAGAAATTAACAAAGACTAATTGCCCCCCCAAAAAAGAGAGTGTGTTTTAATAAAAACTTTTTTAAAAGCTCCAAAAAAAAGAGCAAGGGGAGTTAGTGAGCTAAAGGAAAATGAGCTCAACAGAGGGCCAGGGGTGGTTAGCTCAGTATAGTTCTAGAGAAGATAATGATATTTTTAGAGAATAGAGAAATTAGAGGATGAATTTTCATTCCCCCCCCCATATATATATAGATACACACACACACAGAGCTGTTGTTAGGTGCTGAGTCGGTATCCGACTCATAGCGACCCTCATAGGGTTTTCAATGGCTGACTGTTTCGGGATTCCTTGGGAGTGGATTGCCAGGTCCTTCTCCCATTTTTGTGGTGCTGGGAATTGAACTCGGGACCTCAGAGACTGCAGCGCAGCTCTCTACCAACTGAGCTAAATCCCAGCCCATATATATATATATATACACACACAGACACACACACACACACATATATATATGTATATGTATGTGTGTGTATATGTGTGTGTATTGTATTTATACAAAGCATGTTTTGATTGTTATTGGAAAAGTTAAAGACACAGGAAATGGGTGATAACAAATGGTATAAGGTCTCTGGATAGAAAGAAGGAGATGGGATTAGAATATAAAAGAATTAGCCTTAAACAGGAAGAGACCCAGTAATGGAAGAAAGAGGAAAAGAATGATACAGCTGTAGTTATATGTAGAGGTAGGGTAGTGAGGAGTGATGCAACTTCTTGCCTGATAAATAATGCATGGAGACAAAAACAAAACGGAATGGTGGCTAGGAGGCACTGAAGGCTCAACTGAAATTGGAGTGGCTTTAACCAAAATTTCCAGTGGCTGTAACCTATGGCTTTTGAGTTACATTTCAATTAACTTAAAAAAACCATCAATGGCTTTGGACCAATTTTTGTTAAAAGCAGTACCAATAATCATTAGTTAATAGTTAATACTATGTGCCAGATGGGCTGGGGTTTAGCTCAGTTGGGAGAGTCCTGCTCTGCATGCTCTAAGGCTCTGGGTTCGATCCCCAACACAGCAAAGAACAGGAGAAGGAACTGGCAACTCAGTCCTGAAATAATCCCGAAACAATAAGCCATTGAAAACTCTATGAAATAAGGCAAAATCGGAAAGTACATAATAAACAGATAGACAGACAGACAGACTGACAGATATACTCACAAAAAGATATGCAAGTAGAAAGGAGACCACTGTTGGAGAGGGTGGGGAAGTGGAAGGTGGGTCATGAGAGGGTAAGAGAGAAGTTAAGGTGAGCAATGTACAATGAATCCATGTATGGGAATGTCATAATGAGACCCATTAAGTTGTACATTAAAATTACTAATAAAAACTGTTTTTAAAAAGGGGGGGGTACATGAAAGATAATTAACTCATTAAAAAAAGAAAGAAAAAAAAAAGAAAGAAAACCTTGAGGGTCGTTATGACTCAGACCCAACTCCAGGGCACCTAACAACAGGTGTTGTTCTGAGTACTTTTTACATATTGAATGATGTGATTTTCACATAATCTTTCAAGACAGGTATCATTGTACATCACTGGCACCTTTATCATACAGTGAGGAAATGAAGCAGAGAAATTAAGGAACTAGCCCAAGGCCAGACTAGTAAGCAGCAGAGCGATGAGTTCAAAGTAGGTGCTGCGCTCAGAGTCTGTGTTCTCAACACAACGCTACGCTGCCTCTCACAGTAAAGCTAAGTAAATCATATTAAGGAAGATAGAAACCAGGAAGGTGGGCCAAAAACCAGAAAGGCAATGCTTCCTGTAAGAAAAAACAATTCTCATAGAAGTACAGTTTGTTTAGTTTTTTTGTAGCATGAGGAAAGCATAAAAGAAAGAAAGAAATTGTCCACGTACTATAATGGAAAGCTACAAAAAGGAAATGACCGGTGAGAAGCTCCCAAACAGAAAGGAAGAAAAGACAAAGACCCAAAGAAAAAGTTAAACCTAAGTAGCTGAAATGGTAAAAGGAGAAAAAAATTCAAAGTGGAAAGAAGGAATACTTACACACATGTTAAGTAAATGCTAACAGTAAAAGAGAAAAATGAAACGAAAGCAAAACAACTGCAATATGTCTAAGTTCCTAAAAACTCTTGAGTCTACTTTCTTTGATCCAAAGAATATCTCAATTTTATTAATAAAAGAAAGTATTTAATAAAGTGTAATACTAGGTATGCTTGCTTGCCAAGAGTAGGTGAGGATCAGATACTTAACAGGTTAAGATCTGAATAAGATGAAATAATTTTAAAAAGAAGTATCTAGTTGTTTCAGAAACCAAAGGGTAGTAAGTAGTTCCATAAAAACTTGTTTCTAGAGATTCACAGTCTCCTTTATATGCTACCTCAAGATGTTTGTAGCTATTCTGAATGCATCAAAAACTATCAACACCAAATTAACAGCAAATCATTTCAGCATAAACAAATATATACAATTTAATACCTGAGAAAGAATAGCAATATTGTGAAATAACAGGATACTGAAATGATCAAAAAACCTGCAGCAGGTTAGCAATATCAGAAAGGAATTCTGAAGAAACTGCAAAAAGGTTGAGTATCAAACATGTGTAATTTTAGGCTTAAAAGCTATCCAAGAAAAATATTAGACATGTGTGGTAATGCATGCCTGTAATCCCAGCAGTTGGGAGGAAGAGGCAGGAGGATCGCCACAAGTTGGAGGACAGCTTAGTCTACATAGTGAGTTCCAGGCCACATGGGGCTACGTGGTGAAACTATTTCAAAAACAAGCAAAAAACAACAAACCAAAAAAGAAAAATATTAAGATGGAAGACAATTCAGCATGGAAAAAAGGGAGATGATATTCTCCAAGAAGAGTGAAGGACTAAGAGTAAGCTTTATTCACCTATATTTCACTTTTGTATGACAGTTATCAATGTGAAATACCATGACAATACACATCAGTGGTTTATCTAGGAAAAGTAGAAATGTACTGGCCAAGAGCATCCTAGGCATTAATAATGTTAATGAAGAAATTAATGTAACACTCAACATGGCCTTCAAGCAGTGTAACATAAATCTAATGTTTTTTTGAATTTTTAAAGGTATATATAATCATTATTTTAAAAATCTATGACTAAGATTCTAAAGATTTCTAGCTCATGTCCTAAAATGGGGTGAAATATTTCTAATATAAAGAACAAAGAATAACTAATGTGACTTTCAGCTTAACTGGAGATAAATTTCAAACAATCATCGTGAGGTATGAGAACTAGATGACTTTTGTAGCAAATATGGTGGCATTCAAAGCAAAAACACCCCATAAAGCTCATATAAAAAGTACAGTCACAAAAGTAGTCTACAAAATGTCAGGAAACCACACAGGGGCCATTATTTTTGATATTTATAATACTTATAAGGGTATTAAGAATTATAGTTTGAAGGAGCCTAATTAATTAGGAGTGTTCTAAGTAATGAAGGCCTGTAGCTATAGCCCTGTGGCATCTGATCTTGTCAGATCTCGGAAGCTAAGCAGGCTCGGGCTTGGTTAGTACTTGGATGGGAGACTTCCTGGGAACAGGAGGTGTATAGGCTTGGGAGATGAGACCAGGCAACCCACTCCCAAAAATCAATCCGCCATCGAAAACCCTATGAACAGCAGAGAAGCTCTGACAATAGTATTTTGTCAGTTGTACATAGGGTCACTATGAGTCCCCGACTGGATGGCACCTAACAAGTAATGAAGGATTCTCCTTTACAGCAGTCTTTGATACTTGACCATTTTCAGTGACAAAGGAGTTATTCCTTACAAGGACGGGAAGACTTACTTTAAGTTTCAAAGGATCATGGTGGACAGACACAGAGGATACTGTATTTTGCTGGTTTTTACACAGCTGTAAATACTCATTTTTTAATAAGAATATATTTTTAATCATTCCTGCCAACATTTTATGTGACAATTCTCAGATACAGCAAAATTAAAGAGGTTTATAGCTGATTGTTTTTCACATTTATCCATTCAACAATCCATCTTGATTTTTAATACTTTACTTTTTATTTGTCTATTAAAGTGTTATCTAAATACAGTTCCTGATACAGGGGGTCATGAATTCCCACAATTCTTAGAAGAGGAAATGTAAAGATGTGTCATAGACATGACAAGCACATGTGACTCTTAGCATGCAATTTCAGTATTCCTGTAGGATAAATGTTAGTCATGTAGTTCCTTATTCATGAGTGAAAATAAATTCAATTTTATGACTTGTTACATTTAGTTGTAAGGTGGAACTAGCAGCTAAGTGGTATCTCTGAACGTAGACTTGAGTTTGAAACCTGTGGCTGCTATCACACTCCAAGTCATTTATTTACCCTAATTCTTCTAGATAAGTTTCCTTACTTCCAAAATAAGATATTAGTAGCAATAGCAAAGAGTTAATGTGAGATTTAACTGAGATGATGTATAAAATGTTCAGCCTTCAGGCATACCACTCTGGCATCTGATCCTGTCTGATCTTGGAAGCTAAACAGGGTCATCCCTGGTTAGTCCTTGGATGGGAGACCGTCTGAGAATATCAGGTGCTGTATAGTCTTGGGAGAAGAACCTGGAAACCCACACCCAAAACAATCCACCACTGAGAACCCTATGAATAGAAGCACTGACATAGTGCCGGGCATGGCACAGTGTCAGGAATTTTTTCATTCTTTTGTACATAGGACTGCTATGAGTTGAACCCAACTTCATGGCACCTAACCACACGTGCAGCCATACCATTGTGGCATCCAATCTGGTCAGATCTCGGAAGCTAAGCAGGTTTGAGCCTGGTTAGTAGAAGACCACCTGCGAACACCAGGTGCTATAGGCCTGGGAGACAGACCTAGCAATCCACTCCTATAAAACAATCAGCCACTGAAAACCCTATGAATAGCAGAGAAACACTAACAATACTGTTTAGCCTGTTGTACGTAAGGTTGTTACAAGTTAGACACCAAATCAACGGCACTTAACAACAAAAAAAAATATTTAGCACAGTTGGTCTACAGAAAGGGCATAACAAATGTTAGCAATTATCATCACTGTATTAGTCCATACAATAGGCCTTAGCTCCTTCATGGCTATACATACACTTGTAACTGCAGCATTTTTTATTATTTTATCTGTTCTAATGATCTTAGTCTACTACCAAGATTAATGACAGAATGAGGGTGAATGGATACAAAGCATATGCATCCTTCATCATCCCACTCACTCCACTCTCTGAAGGAAGTAGATGTTTACTGCATTATCAAAACACAAAATACACACTGTGGGTACGGCTTTTGTTTTTCAGTACCTGATTAATAGGAGGCCAATAAATTGTCCAACTGTGCTCTGTCTACAACCATTGTTCTCTCTTAAAAATCATCTGAACATAGTGTTTGAGACCACATCATTATGAATTTCTATCAGATTTGGTCTAATCCCAACAAAATGTGCTATCTTCACTAATTACAGGTCCAAATGCTTTTACATCTGCAGACAGAATACATATGCCAGTTTCATTGTGGCACAAAAGGAGATGAATCCATAAAAACTCTACCAACTACTGTTGTTGTTGTTGTTAGGTGCCATCGAGTTGGTATCCGACTCATAGCGACCCTCATAGGGTTTTCAATGGCTGTTTTTCGGGATTGCCTTGGAAGTGGATTGCCAGGTCCTTCTCCCATTTTTTGCGGTGCTAGGAATTGAACTCGGGACCTCAGACTGCAGCATAGTGCTCTACCAACTGAGCTAAATCCCAGCCCCTCTACCAACTATATGACTCTTTAAAAACATACTTTTCAAGTAAAATCTGCAATTCTACTTTTATGGAATTTTTATTTTAAAATATGACATCTGCAAAAGGAAGCCTGAAATCTATTTCTCTGCTAACTTTCTAAAAATTAGTCTCAGGCCTTTCTCATTGCCAGAGGAATCAGAATCTAATTATAAAACCTAAAAGTACTGCTATGTGGCTTCAAGTGAGCAACATCCCTTGTCCACTGCTAATCTTACTACATGTAAGATGTAAGAATAGATGTCAAAAGGAGTATGGCAAAGGGAAAGAACACTTCACCTTAAAAAACTAACCTGAGGTAAAGTTTTTAAAAGTATAGCCTTGAAACAGTTTGACTTTTGAGCCATGTGTATATTTTATATATTCAAAAATAAAATATGAAACTAATGCACCATACCAAATTGTTAGCCTTATCAGAGAACCATTTAAGTTGCTTTTGAATATAATATTGACTACACATCTTTCATATAATATACCTTGTTGTTAGTTGTTGTTAGGAGCCCTCAAGTCAGTATCCGACTCATAGCGATCCTCTGTACAACAGGGGAAACACTATTGTCAGTGCTTCTCTGCTGTGCATAGGGTTTTCAATGGCAGATTGATTTTTGGGAGGGGGTTGCCAGGTCCTTCTCCCAAATATACCTTAAGAATGAAAATTAATGCAAAGAAATCTCCTACTTTGCTGGGTGCAGTGGCACATGCCTATACTCCCAGGGACTTGGAGGCAGGAATATTGTGAGTTCTAGGCCACAGGCAGCCGGCAAATCTTAGTGAGAGCCTCACTCAAAATAAAAATATAAAAAATAGGCTGGGGGTGCAGGCCAGTGGTAGAGCACTTGTAAAGTATATGCAAGGCCCTGGGTTCAACCTCCAAGTAGCTTTAAAAAAAAAAAAAAAGGCCAAGTGCAGAGTCTCACACCTATAATCCCAGCAACTTGGGAGGCAGAAGCGGAAGGATTCCAAGTTCAAGACCAGAGGCAGCCTGAGTAATTTACAGAGACTGATTCAAACAGTAAAAAAATGGGCTAGAGGTGTGGCTCCGTGGGAGAACACTTGCAAAAGCAAGTGTGAGACCCTGGGCTCAACCTGCACTACCACAAAAAATACAAATAAATAAATAAATAAATCTCCAACTTTACTCAAAGCAATAAAATATTGGTTATTGTAATTTAAAAATGATTTCATGTATATAGTACAAAGCAAGTAAGTAAGCAATAATATATCTTACTAGAATGATTTTCATTTGAGATAAAAATGCAGAATCAAAGAAAAGTCTGCTATCTAAATTTGAATTGGATATATCACTATGAATTTAGGATGAAGCAAACAAGCAAAACCCATGCCTTAGTTCTCGCCTCTCAAAAGGGCCTCGATGCAATGACAGTCTAGCAGCAGTGAATACGTCAAACACCCAGATCTTGATGTGTATATACCATTTCTCACTAAAAAGAACCAAGACTCCTCAGATAAACAGCCCTTTCCCAATTCAGGGCAAAGAAAGAACAAAAGCAGCCCAAGGTTCCTACAACCAAATCTGGGGTGGTGTGGTCATCAAAAAAGACTATAACTGCTTATAAAATAATGAATTAAAAGTCTATAGTGGTATCATCCCAAATAACCCCAAAAAAGCCCACAGTGGTATCCTTCCAAAAATTGTTTTAAAAAAATCTATTTGCCACCATTGGGGGTAACTATGTCCCAAGCTCCTTACTCTGATAATTAAAAGTGATAAAACCAAGAATCTAATCTTCAATTTGAGGGGAAATTTTAGTTCCTACCCAATGAAAGAAATATCTTCCCTACAGAGACCTCCAATAAAATAACTGATTTAAGCAAGAGCCATCCATGGGTGCTAAACATCATTAAACAAAACACAGTCAGAAGCATGATTATTTGCTTCATGTCAAACTACTACCCTAGAGTAAATCACTTTAATCAAGCTGTTATTTTTAACATCAACAGTGTGCCTACTGACCTGTGGTACCTCCTATGTGATGCAGTATGAGATATACAGCATCACCTATCAAGTATTTTTGCCAAGGAAAGTTTTCAGTTAATTGAGGCTTTGTTTAGAGCAACCTTTCAGTTAACAGGAAATCCAGGGAGAAAGAGGAATAAATGAAGAGTAAAAAGACAAGGCAACTGGCCTGGCCAATTAGGTGTCAGAAAAATGCAAAAGTGGAATAGAGATTATCCTTCTTAACAAAAGGGACTAACTACACTGAATCACCAAATGCAATGCATAAATCTTGATTGACTGGAGTGAAGGGGTGTTTCCAAAGACACTTCAGAACTGAGGAAACTGTGCTGTGCTGATTCTGATTCTGATAGGTATTGATCTGTACTTATGACAGCTTCAGAAGAGGAGGGAATTGTTTTATTTTGTTTTATTTGTGGTACTGGGGGATTGAACCCAGGGCACTCCACTACTGAGCAGCACTCCTAGCCCCTTTTGTATTTATCTTGAGATGGTCTTGCTAAGTTTCGCAGGCTGCCTCAGGCCTCAAACTTAGAATCCTCCTGCCTCAGCCTCCCAAGTCCCTAGGATTACAGGCGTACACTTTGGCACCCCGCTAAGGGCGATGTATTTTTTGGGAAATGTATGCTGAAACATTTAAGGGTCAAACATAATGGCACATGTCCGTAATCCCAGTAGTTTGGAGGCTGAGGCAGGGGGAGGTGGAGGCAAGGGGAGGCTGAGGCAGGGGGATTCTGAGTTGGACATCAGCCTGGGCTACTACCTAAGAGACCCTAACTCACCATCCCACCACCACACACACAAGGGTGGGGGGAAAATATGGCACAGGGTTGGGGTTTTCTTTGCATCCAATTTCTTAAGACCAAAAATTTTCCTAAAAGAAATTGTGCCGCTGTTGAGAGGTACAGCAGAAAGTGCATCTACACTGGAATTATATCTGAATTCAAATCAATTCCTACTACTTCTATAGCCTAAGGTGAGTTACTTATCACTAACTTTCTTGTTAGGTTGTTCTGAAAATTAAATAAGATTACATACATAAAACGCTCAGCAATGCTGCACAAAATAACTAAATCTGGTTTCCTAATTAATGAAATGTAATCATCCTAAAATACAAGACTATAAGAAGACATTCATTATTTTCACATTAAAGGGAAACTATACTAAATAAGATTAAACGTTACTAATCTACTATAAGTCAAAGTAAAGTAACAGGTGAAAATGAAGACTCATATAATTCGTTATTTAAATCTATGATTACAACAGAACCCCTAGGCAAAAGGAAATCACCAGAATCTTTACCTATCCAAACTCTTTGGTATTGTAGTTTGCTGCTAGTATTAGCTTATCTCCGAATAAAGTACTAAGAAAATAAGCAGAAAAGGATGTTTTTTTCCTACCCTCAACAGATACTGTGCTTATATGCTGAAAAACATATGCTGAAGTTTTTTGTTTTCATTTCTATAAGTTTCAAGAAAGCACACGAACATTGGGCTTTACAATAAATTCTGGTTAAGATTTAGACAACTCAAATAGATGCAATTTCCTCCCATCAGTTCTAACCTACTTGTTATTTCACTCACAGGTAATCCCTTTTTCTGTCTCGGGCGGAAGTAGAATTAATAGATGCAGAGTGATCCTCAGGTAGGGGGGGAAGAGGTGTTTCCTTTTTATTTTATTCTTTTTTTAAAGTGCCATCTTTTTCTTTCCAATACCAGTGAACAAGCAGCAGGAAAAGGAGAGAACACACAGGTCGCGGGCTCCGGGTTACACTAGGTGAAAGCGGGTTCCCCCTCCCCGCCTGCTTTGGGTCTGGGGGTGGGCAGATGGGCGTGCAAAGGGGCACCCCCGGGAGACGGCGACGACTGCTCCTGAACTGCGGGGCCCAAGGCTAGTGACCCCCCTGGAGCATTAAATGCCGCCGAGGGGACCCTGCGAGGTGGCCGGCCAGGCTTCCCTCCCCCCAGCGCCCCGGCGGGCGGCCCGCAGCGCACGGCCACCCCCGCGCGCCCTGTCCTCCCCGTTACCTGCGGGCGGCGGCGCCGGGGCCGGAGGCCTGCTGCTGCTGCTCCTCCTCCTCCCCGCCAGGCTGAGGCGGCGAGGTGGCGGCGGCGGCGGCGACAACCCGGGGGGAGGGGGCGGAGCGCGCGGCGGGCTCCTCTCCTCCCCCGGGAGGCTCAGGGGACCCTATCTCGGGCCGCCGCGCCTAGGCCCGGGCCCGGCCTGCGGCTGGGGCATGGCGGCGCAGCCCCCGGCGCGCCTGCGAGGCGGGAGAGCGAGGCGCGGGAGGAAGGCGCCCGCGGGGAGGAGCGAGGGGCTGGGGAGCCGCGCGCGGGCGGCCGTTGGCCGGAGGCAGGCGGCGGTTTGGGGAGCGCGGCGACGGCGAGCGTTCTCCCGGCGGGGCGGGGTGGGGAAGGGGAAGGGGAGCGAGGGGAGGGGAGGGGAGATTGGGAGGGAGCCGCCGCCGCGCGCGTGCGGGCCGGCGCCGCCGCCGTTGCCGCTCCACTCACTCCAGCCTGTTTGGGGGCACTTTGTTTGTGTCCCACAATGCTCTGCGCGCACGGCTGGGCTGGGGAAAGGGAGGGGGGGTGGGCGGGGCGGCGGGAGCCCGGGGGCGGGGCCGGGGAGGTGAGGAAAGAGCGGCTGTTGCGCAAGCGCGAAAAAGGACCTCCTGGTCTAGGGGACCTCGCGTGGTCGACTGGGTGTTCTCAGACCGCGGAGCCTGCGCGACGCAGAGACCCCGGGGGTCTTTACGGTGTGCATTTTGCCTGTCTGCACGCTTCCAGATTTGCATGAAGAGGCGCCATAAAACCCCGTCCAATTTGCCCTTCCTCTGGCTGTGGTCTGAGCCAGCTCCTGGTTTAGGCTGAGAAAAGCGTTACTCCGCATTTGTTTTCCTTTTGAACTAAAAACGAAAGAAGCTGGTTTTCTCAGGTGGTTTCGGTTGCAGGGCTGAAACCGAAACACCCCTGCCCCTATCTCTCGGCGAGGGAAGTTAGTTGGTACTGTGACCATTTTTTCACATAGGGGAGCAGGATAACCATGCATGGTGGTGCACACCTGTGATCCCAGCATTTGGGAATCTGAATTTGAGGCCAGCCTAGTCTACATAGTGAGTTCTAGGCCAGCCTGGGCTACACAGCTAAACCTTCTTTCCAAAAAAGGGGGGGAATAAAAAGGAAAGCAGGCAGTATTTTCTGTAAAATTTTCTGTAAATTGCAGACCTCACAGATATGCGAGAGAGGATAGAGCCTAGGCAGACAGCGACCCTCTGCCAAGTATTCCCAACTCTGTACTGCCTGGGCTCCTCTGGCATCCTCCTAGCCCTGTAAGGTGGTTCTAACATTTTCCTGGTTGACCTAGCAGGAAGTGCAATTGTGAGATGACTAGAAAAATCGATTCCCAAGGCCCTCTCTTTCCCCCCTACACAGGGGCACTTACAGCGACTGCAAAAATAGACCTTGTCCTTCCCCGACTGTGGATCTGCCATTCTAGTACATGATACTTTGCTGGCCTTCCAAGGATGGGGTGTGCGAGTCACCCTGAACTAACCAGTACTGTCTACAGGGTTTTGGAGTTCTTGGTAACCTGCAAAACCAATCGTGTAGGGTGTTAAAACTCCCAGGACCCTGCCTTTACTTCCCTAGTCCTGCGCTGCTGTCGGACACCAGGCGATCTGGGGGTGCCCCAGGAGAGTGGAGGCGAGCATGATACCTGGCTGGGGCCTTGTGCCTTGGACGCTCTGCATTTACATATTTTTCCCCACACCCACACCTCCAGCTTTTAAACAGAAAGACTTCTTTCCAAAGGGCTTTGTGCGAGAGAGGTTGACGTCTCTTTGAAACAGACTGGATTTGTCTTCAAAAACACTTTGTACCATCTCACATTAATCCTCTTCCTGAGAGACACGCAGCCAAGCACCTGAGCACCCTAACTCCAACCAATGAAATTTACTTTAGAAAGGCAATAAAAACCAGGTTCTGCTTGTGTAGTCCCTTGTGGTTTCCAAAAAGTTTTTAAGTATATATGATAATTAATCTTTGCAGCATCTTCATCCGTAGGTTTTTGGTTTTTATTATTCCCGTGTCAGAGCTGAGCAAACTCAGAAAGTTGCAAATTAGGCCCAGGTTTATGCTGAGATTTGAAGAAGAGAAAGGAAGGCAGGCAGAATGCTTACCCAGAGAGAGTGGCAGCTGCAAAGCAAGGTTAAAAGAAGGTGCCTGAGCTGGAGGCCCTGACGGGGTGTGTGTGTAAATGTATGCATAAGGCAAACAACTGTAGAAGAATCTGGTGGGAATAAAGTAGTCAAATAAATCCAATCTTACTCTCCTAGGGCATTTAATAAGACAGTCAATAAAAGACCATTAGACACATCTTTACTAATTATGTCTTAAGGGACTGAGGTGGCTCTGCTGTTCACTACAAGATTGGCAGAACTGACACACACCGAAAAATTGCTTTGCTTATTCTCTTGTCTCCTCTCCCTTTCCTCCCCCTTGAACTTTTCCTATTTCTCATTTTACATTCTAAACATTTTATCATCCTCCCACCTTACCCTCACCCCAGGTCTGAAGAATTTGTTAACCTACAAGTGGCTACTGGGCCTATAAAGTCCAAGTGCTGGATGCTTGGAGAGGGTGTGGGAAAAAGACACAAAGAAGATTAACTATTGCAAGAGCCCTCTTCTCTGCTTTGGCTCTGGGCAGGGTCGGTTTCTGTGGCTTCTGCGGCCTCCCACCTCATTTCTTCCTGAGCTAGCTGAGACTTGCCCTTGAGTTGCTGGAATCCGTGCACCTTTCTTTGACAGTACCGCTTGCAAGGACTGTGTGAAATCGGAATCCTGAACACAGGTGAAACAAACAAACTAGAATAGAACAGTATGAGGAAATTTTAGTTATGAAACCAGTACGGATAATTCAGAGGAATTCAAATCCCGGGCAAATTCCAGGAATTTTGTTTCAACCATGAGCTGTTTTGGGGACCGAATTCTGGCAATATGACCCCTTCTTGTAGTAGATCATTACAGTTGAAAGGGAACTTATATACTCCAAAACATATTCCAGAGCCAGAATGCTTTCTACTCACCAGAATGATCTGTAGTCTGTCTTGAGTTGTTCCAGTGAGGAGAACCCCATAGTGTGAGTTAATCTTGCTTCCTTATTAGATTATTCCAACTCTATAAACAAAAATTTATCTTGCTCCCTTCTGCTGAAACTTATCCTTCTGTCAGTGTTTTCATTTCACCCTCCCCCCTGTTGGGCAGGTCACCTTTGCCACTTTACTACTCTCTTGCATTTTAGTCCCAGTCCAGTAATAAGTCCTGTTGAATCTGCCCATTCCTATTGCCACCATCCCCAAATAAGAAGACCATAGTTTGTACCTAGAGAATTGTGATACCACTTACCTGATTCCCAAATAGATTGTCCCTTCTCTTCATCATCTCCAAGGCAGCCAAGGTTGTAATGCACAGCAATCATGTCAGCCAACAATGACTTCCTGTTCTCAGACTACACGTCCCAAACCCTTAGCATGGTTTTCTCAACACTCCAGAATCCGAGCCCTTCCCATGCTTTCCAGCTTCTTCTCTCACTATACTTCTTCAAGGAACACACCAGTTCCTTGAATCAAATAAGGGTTTTTTTTTGTTTTTGTTTTGTTTTTGTTTTTTGTTTTTTGTTTTTCACATCTAAAATGCCATGCTCTTTCTTGTGTGGCACATATTGTTCCCTCCATGGAGAAACACTCCATTTCTTGGCTAATTTCCTCTCCAACCTCAGATTTCTTTTTCTTTTACAAACCCACATATTCTTGAAACTAATCTTGAAACTAATCCACACACTTTCAGAAGTCCAGAGGGCTACAAAATCAAATGTGGATGAGAATGGCATGCAGAGTGGATTCCAAGGTAAGAGAGCTGTCTCCAGAGAATCCCAAACTGCATGTAGTTCTCACCTGCCTTTGTAGCCTTTAAAACTTCTGAAATGGTGCAGTTTAGATCTGAGAATACATTGGTATATAATATACCTATGACACAGAAGGACATGGCAATCCATTCCGGAGGCAATCCCGAAACAATCAGCCATTGAAAACCCTATAAGGGTCGCTATGAGTCGGACAGGACTCGAAGGCAGGTAACAACAATGACATATTTGCCTGCAGCCATACCACTGTGGCATCAGATCCCAATCCCATCTGATCTCAGATGCTAAGCAGGGTGGGGCCTAGTTAGTACTTGGATAGAAGACCGCCTGGGAACACCAGGTGCTGAAGACTTGTGAGAGGGACCTGGCAATCCACTCTCAAAAAACAATCAGCCATTGAAAACCCTATGAATAACAGAGAAGCACTGACAATAGTGTTATTCCTGTTGTACATAGGGTCGCTATGAGTCAGACACCAACTCCAGGGTATCTAATGACAACAACAATGGCATATTTTGTGTAAAAAATATAACATGTATAATATATGTTTTGCATAAAATATATGTTTTGCATAAAAAATATAATATGTATAATATAACGTACATACCATATGTAGTATATGTATATTTAATATACATATGCCAGTTTTACTGAGCTATAACTCACATGCTATACAATTCACTCATTTAAGGTATACAATTCAGTGGTTTTTAGTATATTCGCCAATTTTTTTTTCTTTTTTTGTGGTACTGGGGGTTGAACCCAGGGCCTCGCACTTGCATGCTCTGCAAGTGCTGGGCCACTGAGCTGCACCCTCAGCCTATTTTTTTACTTTTTGAGACAGGGTCTCTCTAAGTTATGTAGACTGCCTCTGGTCTAGAACTTTCGATTCTCCTGCCTCCGCCTCCAGAGCCGCTGGGATTACAGGCGTGCACCACCGCGCCCGGCTATTCACCAAATTGTATAGCCATCACAATCAAAATTTTTGTTTGTTGGTTGGTTGGTTTGTTTTATGAGACAAAATCTTGCTGTGTAGCCCAGGCTGGCCTGCAACTCAAGTTGAGCTCCTGCCTCAGCTTCCAGAGTGCAGGGATTACAGGCATGTACCACAATCAGTTTTTAAACTTTTGCATCACCCAGAAAGAAACTCATGCCTGATAGCAGTTATTTCCCATTTTTCCTCAACTTCCCGGTCCTAAGCATCCACTAACCTATCTGCTTCCTGCGTGTACAGATTTGCCACATATTATTTTTAAAATTTGAGAAGCGATACTGTGCTTGGTTGATATCTTTTCAGTCCTCTATATATTCTTTCTCTTCTTTTCCCAGTACTTTTCTTTTTCAGGCCAGGTTGTTTTTCCTGTAGCTTTTGCTACAGGAAATTCAAGTGTTGTCCATTGCATTCTTATGATGTATTTAACATGTGTCTTTGTCTTCTGCATTTTCTGTAAATTGGTGGTAAGATATAGATGTTTTATTAGATTCAATTTTAATTTTTGGTATGATTACTTCATAGATTGTTGTTGTTGTTATTAGGTGCCATAGAGTCGTGTCCTACTGATAGGGTTTTCAATGGCTAATTGTTTCGGGATTGCCTTGGGAGTGGATTGCCACATCCTTCTCCCATTTTTGTGGTGCTGCGAATCAAACTCAGGATCTCAGAGACTGCAGAGTGGTGCTCTACCAACTGAGCTAAATCCCAGCACTTCATAGATAGCAGTGTACTTTTTCATTAGGAGATACACAATGTGTACTTTTCTCTCTTTTTCTTCTTATGATGTTAGCACCCATTGAGGAGTAATGGCTAAATCCATTCACTCATTCATTAGAAATTTAGTTAGTTAACTAGTTAGTTAGTTTTAGTTATGAGACAGGGTCTTGTTAAATTGTACAGGCTTCCCCAGGCCTCAAACTTAAAGTCTTTGTACCTCCTCAGCCTTAGTTGCTGGGATTACAGGTGTGCACCATGGCACCTGGCTCATTAGGAGCTTTTAAATGGAGATATAATTCTACCAGTCTTCATTATCAGCTACAGTGTTTCCTCAAAGGGAAGTTGCCCTTCTTCTGTTCTTTGAGTACCTAGTGGTATAATGTATGTAGGAAAGCAGGATACCCGTGAGTGGTGGTGCACACCTGTGATCCCAGCATTTGAGAATCTGAATTTGAGGCCAGCCTAGTCTACATCATGAGTTCTAGGCCAACCTGGGCTGCATAGATAGACCTTCTTTCCAAGAAAGGGGGGTGGGAAGGAAGGCAGGCAGTATAAGTGCTTGATTCTTTCCTACTATGAAACATCTGATCCTGACCTGAAAGGTTCCCTAGCTTCACAACAGGGCCTTGCCGTGGTTGGAAAATATCTGTTTGTGAAGCACTGATCTGCAGATTTTCCCTAGTATCTGTCATAGCCACCATTTATTGAAGATGTCAAGAGCTATGCTAAGTGTTTTACATTCACCATTTTATTTTGTCCTCATGTTAACTGGCAGATAAATATTATGTATGCTTTACTAGAGGGAAAGTGGAGACTTAAACAAGTTAAATAGTTGGCGTGTGGTTACCTAGTTAGTAAATGACAGAGCTGAGATACAACTTCAGCTCTATTTCACTCCCCAGTCTGTGCTTGCTCTATGCACTGCACTTGTCATAGATACGGTATAAGAGGCACAGTGCTTGGTAAGATCCAATCTTGAGTGTCTACAAGGTGGGTGAGTCAGAGTGAAAGAGGTCTCGATGTTGGCTTGTAGGAAGTAGAGTGGCTGAATAGTGTACTGTGGATTCCAGACTGAACCAAGATGAATGGAGTAAGGTTTCTGGAAGCATTCATGGCAGAGTGAGCCAGTGAGAATCTCTGCCACCCCTTATCCACTTTAAGGACATAGAAATGATGTTTTGGGGACCAAGAAAGAAAGAGGAATCAAAACCTGGATCTGTAAACCTGCATCATCCAGGGAAATATCAAAACAGGTTGTATATTAGAGGCTAGGTGTTGGCCTTCTAACAACTGCATAAAGGCAAATGAAATGGTCTTAAGATAGAATAAGGAAGGAAACTGGAGCTGAGACTCTTAAATTGAGCCAGGACTCCAGTACAGCTACCCTCTAGTGAAAGGGGAACTAGAAAATCTTCAGAGAAGTTGTAAGAAAATGAATTTCTTCCCTATGCTCACATTTTAAATCTGAATTTACTGTATACTTTTCTTCCCTTTATTGGTAAATGATGGTAGGGTACAGAGCAATACAACATTGGCTTTTTCCATTATGCAACTATTATATCCCTTTTGATTATACTTTTATCAACTTGCAAGGTTTATGGAGCCTTATGACTAATGTGTAGTAAAACTCAAATGCATATTTGTATTATATTCCCCTATTTTTCTAATGTCCTCATGAAGTTGCATTGTTTACATTGAGATTATCCTCTCCCCCTTTATCCCTTTACACTGATTCTCCTTCCCAACCCACCTTTTGCAATCTTCACTGCCCTCTGCTAGTTCCCTCCCTCCTTCTTTCTACTCTTTGTATATCCATTCTTCACTAAGTTTAATTGTGCATTTTTATATATCAACTTGTGTATAGGATTTTTTCTTCCTTTAAGTAAGATTCAGCTCCCACATGAGTGAGAACATATAGTATTTCTATTTTTGAGCTTGTGTTTGTTCACATAAGATATTCTCCAGTTCCATCCATTTTGCTGCAGATGACATTATTTCATTTTTTATTGCTGAGTAGTATTCCATTGTGTATATGTACCATAATTTTGTATCCACTCTTCTATTGATGGGCACTTTGGTTGGTTCCATACCTTTGCTATTGTGAAAAGTGTTGCATTGAATATGGAGATGCAGTTGTCTCTGTGGTCTGACTCATCTCCCTTTGGGTATATTCCCAGTAGTGGTATAACTGGGTCATATGGCAGTTCTCTTTTTAGTTTTCTGAGGTAGTTCCATATTGATTTCCAAAGTAGTTGAACCAATTTACAGTCCCACCAACAGTGTAAGAAGTTTCCTTTTTCTCTACAACCTCAGCAGCATTTGTCATTATTTGTTTTGTTGATCTTGGCCATTCTTACTGGAGTTAGGTGGAATCTCAGGGTTGTTTTGATTTGCATTTCCCTAATGGCTAGGGATATTAAGCATTTTTTCATGTGCTTCATAGCCTTATAATAAATACCCTATACTTATTAATATGAAGAGGAGATATTAATGTAAAAGCTGATCCTGGACAATAAAATCCTTTTTGTGCCTGGCATATGCAAATATAAACTACTGTGTAGTATAACTCCTATTACTGAGCAGACTCACAAGGGAACATCAATCTCTATTGAAGATGAGTTCATAATCTACATTCTAAACTACATAGGAATATGATCCGCTATGCAAAGACTTATCAGACAATGTATAATTAGAACTCTTTCTGAAAGCATTATTAAATGAATTAATTAAATCAGAAGAAAATTGGAACCATAATGAAAAATGAAATGCAAGAACCAGTGCTATTCAATAAGAAAAGCGCGTGAGCCAGCTGGAAGTTTAGAGAGTTCTGACTGGCATATTGAGGCTGAATATTTTGAGGGTGGAGGAGTCCTGTGTATTGATAAATTCCATGTAGCCTTGAGACTGGTAAGTCAAATACAATAAGAGAAAACCATATAATCCCAGCAAGTCAAGAAGCTTCAAAGCTAAGGTATTGTGGGAACCACCCATTGTGCCAACTATTCTCTTCCACTGCATCCCAGATAGATTCCCCAATCTTCTCTCAGTACTGCTTTGAACACTAAGAGACTGAGAGACTGGTTTTTATGAACTATACATTCTAAGCTTCCTTGTTAGCTGGTTTCATGTTGGATTTGGCCAATTGGAGTTACTGGTCAAAAATTAAAGTGGGAGAGTGAGATATAAAAGTATTTCTTTCACATCTCCCTGCCTGAGCTTTGCTTCTCTACTAAGCCATTGGGTGTCTCTGGCTGCAATACCCACTGAGTGGCCTGTTTTCCAAGGCTCATGCTGATTTCAGATAACTCTGTTTCTTCTTGCCATTCTGGCCTTTGAATGGCAAAAGATTTTTACTATCATCAGTCCTAGGTCCTTCCAGGCATGGTGAGACACATGTGGAATTCCAATATGCAAGAGGTAGAGGCAGGAGGATCATGAGTTTGAGGTCAGCTGCACTACATAGTGAGACTCTATCTCAAGAAAAGAAGACAGAGAGGGAGGGAGGATGGGAGGCAGGGAGGGAGGGACACACAGGGAGGGAGAGAGAGGGAGAGCGAGAACTCTTCATGGGTCTCTCATATTTCTGCATATCTTATGAGCAAGGTAATAACATCTTTTCAAGGATATTTGTACTGAATAGCCTTGGAAAGTAAAGATAGTATCTACCTCTGGACTAAGAAGCAGTCACACTTACTGTGGAGTATAGTAAGGATAATGTCTCCCTTTGAAGCAAAAGGTAGATGTAGTTAGTGCCCATTGTAAAAGACTAGCTTCCCCAAGGTCAGGGTCTTCCCTCCTGTAGCCTAATCCCACAGCATGTGAAGATGCTATCTGGCTCTCTTCATGTCATTCTGTGAGAATTGAGGCTTGGGAGAAGCAAAACAGAAGTGCCAATGCTCAAAGCTCATTATATACCTGTATTAAAATGACATTATTTTGCATAATTAATATACACTAAGAAAAACTTTTAAAGTACTGATACTCTGGTTACAGCTATTATTATGAGCAATAAACTGTCCTTCATTTTTGACTCACAAGAGTCATGTCTTCTACCTGCACCCATGAAATTGTGACAGGTGATCATTTTAGCTTTCAAATGGAGTAAAATCGTAGATTCTTCACAGTCCTTCACAGATAACTTGGCATCTCTTGTTTGTTCCCTTAAACTTGACCACACCTCTAAAAATAGTCCTTATATAAAATCTTTCTCAGTGAATTTTGCTTCCTGCTGTTTCCTGCCCCAGATGTCCCGGTAGTTTAAGGTATCAAGGGATATGTCATGGTTACTTTTGTGTGTCAACTTAGCTAGGCTATGATATCCAGTTGTTTGATCCAACAACACCAGTCTCCATGTTGCTGTGAAGATATTTTTTAGATGATTAGCACTTATAACTTTATTTTTACATACTTTTAGATTAAGCCAGGTTACCTCTCCCAATGTGCATGGGCTTCACTAAATTAGTTGAAAGCCTTAAGAGAAATGACAAGTTTCCCAAGGAAGAAGAAATTCTTCCTCAAGACTGCAACAAAGAAACTCTGCCTGAGTTTCCTGGCAGCTGGTCTGCCCTACAGATTTCAGACTTAACATCCTCTGCAATTATGTGAGCTGATTCCTTAATATAAATCTCTCTTGGCATGTATATTTGTGTGTGTGTGTGTGTGTGTGTGTGTGTGTGTGTGTATATGTATATGTGTACATATATATATATATATATATATATATATATATATATATATATATATAGTATCCTATTGATTCTGTTTCCCTGGAGACCCCTGACTAATATAGGCTGCTACAGAATTTAGAGAGGAGCGTGTGAAGAGGGTCAAAGTCCCCTCATAATGAATGGCAAAGGGTAGGAGACAGCAATCAGATTTAAAAGGTATAACCATTTGTGGCTTAACAATGGGGATATGTTCTGGGAAACACAACATTAGGTGATTTCATTGCTGCATGAATATTATGGTGTGCCCTTATTCAGACTAAAATGGCCACAACATCAGTAGGGGATGTTGTAGCCAATACCATTGTATATGCATTCTGTTGTTGACCAAACTGCCATTGTGTGGCAAATGACTGGACCCAGGAGAGTAGAGTTTCCACAGTCTAAGTAGAGAATGAGAAGAATGCCTCAATGGTACCTGCAGACAACAAAGTAGGCAGAACTCGAGTGATTGGGCCTCTGCCTGATGTATCGGTTTTGTATCCATCTCTGTCACTCATGTGCCTTTCAAGAATGACTTTGAACTCCTGGAACCCAACTACCTATCTTGTGCCTCCTTGTCTTTGGTCTTATTGTTCCTTTAACAGGAATGCCCTCTCTGTTTCCCAGGGCCCTTTAATTTCTCATATTTCTTACTGTCTTTCCCACCTGGAAAACATTTTTCTCCTTTAAGGCTCGGTAAAGCTCTCCAAAAATCAGAGTCAGGTATACCATCGTCTTCACTCTTCCAGCTCTTACATTACTCTATAATTCTGTTTGCACATGCGCCTTCTCACTGATCTGTGACCAGGAACTATGCATTTTCATCTCACTCCCATAGGTACATACAACAGGAAGTATCGTGTAGAATGTTTTCTATACATGTTGTGGCATGAATGAAGAATGAGTGAATTAATGAATTTGTCAATGACCATGTATGTGACGGAAACAGGATTTAAACTCAGGATTTTCTTACTCCAAAGCCCAGCCTTCTTTCATATGTGTTGTGTTCTAGAGCTCTTTAGGAATACTGCAGATAGAATCCACCAGCCAGGAAGGATTTTTGTCAGTCATAAAAGGAAAGGACGGATATGGAGAAATTGATGGTGATCCCCCACACACTTTTTAAAATAAAAGAATAGAACCCACCAGCACATACTTGGTTTTTATCATGTTTTTGTTGTTATTTGGTAAGCTACTCTTTTCTGATTACTGAAAAGTTTCCTAAAAGATGGATCTCAAATATAGAAAGATTTAGCATTTTGATTTGCCACAGGAGATATACTTTCTCTTTGCTTCAAACATAAATCCAGTTTGGAAAGCTTCCAGATTTAGCCTTAGTCAATTTATTTTTATAAGTTTTATTGTATGCAGAATTGAGTGGGAAATTACCCATATGGTTTGATTCTGATATCATACAGAGGATCTGTTCCATTCGTTAAATTACTCTGCAGTGGAAGGAGCATACTTCTTTCTAATTATGGGAGTCTACATTTAGACATTAATTCTTTTAACTCAAGGAAGACTCTTTTTTCTGTCCAGTGGATGCTGCAATCTAGATCTATACATCTTTCCTTTCCCCAAACTTCACTCCCAAATAGCCATCTGTTCTTGCCCCACTACACCTCTAATGTAACATTTCCAAGCAGTACTGTCTCTTTCCCTAGAGCTATTTCTCCTTCTGAATTTCTCATTTCAATGAATTGTTTTACCATTTGTCAAATGTCCCAAACTAGAAACTCAGGTCTTCCAATCACCCACATCCAATCACTCACTAGTCTTCTGTGTCCTTATCACTACAATTTTTTTTTTTTACTCTGTCTATTAGTTTCCACAGCCATTACTACTACCTTCATTCAGGTCCTTCATCAATTCTTGCTTGTAGGGCTGGAGAGTTGTGCCTCTCTCTATCTATTCTCACCAGGTAGTCAGGGAGGCCTGTTTTAAAGATATGTCTGCCTCCTCTTTCTGAATGAAATGAGTACTCAGTGCCCTTAGGATGAAGGACAAACTTCCATATCCTGTAAGGTATTGATCTCATGAACCTTGCCACTTCTCCAATACACATCTTCCTGTCCTCACCTCATTCCCAACAACTTCATAAATTATCACATTATTTCCAGTCTCCTCATGTTCTCTTTACTGTCCTTTTCTTTTCTTTTTTCTTTTTCTTTCTTTCTTT
>VMDO01007782.1:76521-89007 GCA_007922755.1 Pedetes capensis | reverse complement strand
CCCCCCTTCCCATCTAAGTTTCCCATCCAAGTATTCTCTATCTTTTACTATGTAGTATTTTTCTATATGTCCTTGGGTTCCATTTCTGTTTAAGATAGAAACTTTTCCTGTAGTGGTCTTTGTTTTTATCTTGTTGGAACAATTACATGCGATTTCTAGTCCATTTATATTGACCTCATTCTTATCTTCCCTCCCCCCCTTTTATTATGATCTGACCTTTGAGTAGGACTTTTCCTTCTTGTAATTTTGAATCAGTTCCCTCATATGAGTGAGAACATGTGTTGTTTCTCTTTCTGAGCTTCACAGCAGCTTTTTGATTGTGCTGGAATTCATGTCTGTAAGACTCAGACCAGGTCCCAGGATGAAATATCCTTTTTTTCCCATGTCCCCCAAATTTTTCTCCTGGGTGCCCAATGTGACATGAGCCTTAAGCTCCACTTAGAAGGACCCTTGTCATGGACTAGGGAGGCGCCATTAAGTTCAAAATAAGAAGTTCCATTGCTTAGGTTTTTCTATTGGAGGAACTTGCCTTTACTAAAATAAGATTATAGGTACATTGTATAGATTTAAGAAAAGAGTCATGAGGGAGTGGCCTGGGTATATCTCAAAGAAGCACAAAATTGCAGAGAGGAAAGCAAGGTCAACTCTAAGGTTCCGTACATTTTGACCTCAACCATGGCTTATTGCTATTTCAACATTTTCATTATTTAAAATACCTCCCCCCAAATAATGTCTCTATGCAGGCAGTCTTCACAAAATTTTTCTTCGTAGTTGTGTCAAAGTTCCTGATCCTCAGCTGACGAGAATCAAAGCAGATTCTAGGGTGAAAGCTTTTTCCCTTTCCATGTCCCTCAAAATTTCCGTCTTTCTACCCTGCCTCAGAGATTGGTGATGGGAATGAAGGGTTATGCAGAACTTCCCTGAACCCAAACCCCATGCTTAATTTGTCTCAACCTGTTCTCCCAACCCTTTGCTTAATTTGTCCTCTTGAATCTGGGCACTGTGGCACAGGCCTGTAATCTCAGTGCCTCAGGGGGCCAGGGCAGGAGGATTGAAAGTTGGAGACCAGAGGTAGTCTGCGTAACTTAGTGAGGCCCTGTTTCAAAGAGTAAAAAAAAAAATAGGCTGAAAGTGCAGCTCAGTGGTATAGCACTTGCAAAGCATGTAAGCACTGGGTTTCAACCCCCAGTACTGAAAAAACAAAAACAAAAACAAACAAACAAACAAACAAAAACCTGTCCTCTTGAAGCTAAGCAAAAGCCGCAAGATTAGTGCTATTCTTGCCAGTTGGCTTCACAAAGTCCTGACATGCCCAGTAACCATGGCACAATAACCAGGAAGTAGAAGAAACACAGAAGTTCACCCAGGTGATAGTTCTCACCACAAAAGGCCAGCTATGGACTCTTGAGCAGATACAAGACTATACTTACAGCCACTGGGACTTTCTACCTGCCACCCACTTCCCTCTAAGACCCAATAGACAGCTCTCCCCTTTCTCTCACCCAGGGTTGATGCCAACATTCATTACCAGCCAAGACATGCAAATAAACTTTAGCTTATTAGTTTCACATTTGGCCTCTGTAGCCTACTTTGAGTTTGTTGGTGTTGGGACCCTAACAAGAACCCTAACAATGGGAAATCACACCTGTGGGTGTTTGTGGGTACTGAGATTTCTCAAAGAAGCTTTTTGAAATAACCAGAGTATGCTTTGTAGAAGGGCTTCATTTTATGTGGTCCTTAAAGAATAGGCAAATAACCATGGTGGGCATGTTACCAGGGAATGCAGATCTGGGAGTCTGGCAGCAAAACCTCAGTCTTTTGTGTTTGATGTGTAAAAGAATTTATACCCAACACAGAAGTTTAAATAGAGAGTATAGGCAAGGTTTTATTATGAAAGATAGTATACCTTTGACAAGTGAGGGTAAGCAATAGAAAAGAGCAATTGCCCAGATCGACAAAGGAGCAAAGTAAGTAAACTGGAAAACGGACAGCCTTTTCAACAAATGGTGCTGGGAAACATGGTTATCCACATGCAGAAAAATGAAAGCTGACCCGCATCTCTCAATATACACAAGAGTTAACTCAAAATGGATAAAAGATCTCAACATAAAACCAGAAACTTTAAAACTAAAACTTATAGAAGGCAAGATAGGCAATACACTCCATCATATAGACATAGGAAAGTATTTCCTTAATAGGACTCCAATTGCTCAAGAAATTGCAACAAGAGTAGATAAATGGGATATATGAAATTAAAAAGCTTCTGTACCACAAAAGAAACAATTAACAGAGTCAAGGAAACCCCCACGGAATGGGAAAAAATCTTCACATTTTATACATCAGATAAAGGTCTAATTACTAGAATTTATAAAGAACTCAAGAAAAAAACTCCCAGAAAAACAAATAACCCAATACACAAATGGGCAAAGGAACTGAGTAGACAGTTCTCAAATGAAGAGGTCCATAAAGCCAAGAAACACATGAAAAAATGCTCAGTATCCCTAGCCATTAGGGAAATGCAAATTAAAACAACTCTGAGGTTTCACCTTACACCAGTAAGAATGGCCAAGATCAATAAAACAAATAACAACAAGTGCTGGCGAGGTTGCGGCGAAAAGGAACACTCTTACATTGTTGGTGGAGCTGTAAATTGGTCCAGCCACTGTGGAAATCAATATGGAGATATCTTAAAAAACTGAAAATAGATCTACCATATGACCCAGCTATAACACTACTGGGAATTTACCCAAAGGAAGATGGGTCATCATACCACTGAGACACCTGCATCTCCATGTTCAATGCAGCGCTTTTCACAATAGCAAGGATATGGAATCAACCAAAGTGCCCTTCAACAGAAGAATGGATAAAAAAAACTATAGTACATATACACAATGGAATACTACTCAGCAATCAAGAAAAATGAAATAAGGTCATTCGCAGCAAAATGGATGGAATTAGAGAAAATTATTTTAAGTGAACGAACACGAGCTCAGAAAGAGCACCACATGTTCTCACTCATATGTGGGAGTTGAATCAAAATTATAAGAAGGAAAAATCCTATTCAAAGGTCAGATCAAAATAAAACGAAAACAAAAAAAAAGCTAAGAATGGTGTCAATATAAATGGTCTAGAAAATGCATGCAATTGTTCTGACAAGACAATAACAAAGTTCACTACAGGAAAAGTTTCTATCTTAAACAGAACTGGAACCCAATTACATATAGAAAAATATTACCAAGTAAATGATAGAGAAGACTTAGATGGGGGGGAGCATACAAGAGGGTAAGGGGACACCTATATGAATAATGTACATCAAAATGCATATATGGAAATGTCACAATGAAAAGCATGTCAGAATGAATCACATTAAGGTGTACATTAAAAATGTCCAATAAAAAAAAAGAATGATAAATTTTGAGTGGTAATTTTCCTAGTTCATATACATGTTCCAGGGTAATTTCCTACAGGCTCTCAAATATTTTCCTTTGGAAAAAAATAATGTTTTGCTTGTTCATCATTGTGCTTTCTTTTTGTTGTTTGTTTGTTTGTTTAGCTGAACTAGAAATTAGAAGTAGTGGCCAGTCCTTGTTATTTCTTTCAATCTCTGTCAACATGATCTCTGCCTATTCTCTGGCACTGGGGCTGACCAGTGGTTCTGCAGTTCAATAGGGAATTCTTATGATTTTTTTTAATGTAACCTGAATGCTTTTGGTTTTAAACATTTGAGCTCTCAAGTGACGCTTATTAGTTCTCATTTTTGCTTTTGTTTTGCTAAGATTCATGGCCCTGTAAATTGCCATAACAGGCAACTAGAATTGAATTTCAGTTAAGTACTGTTTTTCAAAGCACTGCCAAGTAGAAAGGCTTACTTAAGGTGAAGAGCACAAAAGGAACTATTATGTAATGTTTGTTTCCCTTTCTATTCACATATGAAATATGGAGGAATTCGGAGGAAACAGACTATTAGAACACTTGGGAATAAAGTGTTTTAGAGTATAAGAAACTAAATTTTTGGTGGGGTGTGGGAAGGGAAGTATTCATGGAAGTAAGTATTGGGCTCATAGGCCCAGGGACTCTTAAGATTTAGGAAGAAGCTGAGGGAAATAGTAGTCAGCTCAGAAGCACCTCTTTAGCCTCTGGTGCTCTGCTTGCTTGCTTTTCATTTCTTAAACATGTAATTTCCTGCCTTTATGCAGCTGTGGCTCAAACTGTACTATTAGGCTGAAATACTCTCTATTCATCCTTTGGTATCCCACTCAGAATTCACTTCCAGAAGGAAGTCGCTGGTCCCTTCCCCTGGGTAGGTGGGATTGCATTCTCCTGGTTCCATATACTTGCTCTTCAGACACAGCATTTGTCACCATTGCTCCATGAGTGCAGAGAATCATGTCTAGCTTATTCAGAATTCTTTTCCAAGTACCAAGAGCCGAGCACACAGTTGGCACTCAATAAATATTATGAGTTAAATAAAAATTAGGCTGGGGATGTGCCTTAGTGGTAGAGTGCTTATTTAGCATGGACAGGGCCTAAGGTTTAGTCCTTAGCACCACAAAAAACAAAACAACAAACCACCCCCAAAAGAAAACCGTCAAATGAAGTTAACATTTGTTAAGTACTAGCTGCATCATCACTTCATCACTATTCCTCATAACCCTTTAGGTAGATGTTATCCCCATTTACAGATACAGAAACTGAGACTAGAGAAGTAACATGCCCAAGGTCACAGAGTTGACAAATGACAGTGTTGGGACTGAAAAATTCTACCCATATCCTCCTTAGGATCCCAGCTGGGTCTGAGAACTAAATTAACCTAGTTTAGATTAATAAGAGAAAAGTGTAATACAAATTTTACATGGCATGGAGGGAGCCCTCACAAAAGAAATGGAGACCTGATAACAGACTCTATACTGAATTGGACAGAATAGTGATCTGTGAAAATATGTTAAGACATTGGGCTGGGGTAGTTAATTGGGTACAGAAGTAACTAGGAAGATAAGGGTTAGTTTGATGCTTGTTTGTACAGAATTCCCCTGGGTTCAATTTTCTAATCCTTAATAAGGATATTGCTTCTTTCTAGTGGAAGGAGAGTGTCTTTCACATGGGAATTTCATCTTTTAATAAAGAAATAGCACTAAGATCAAAGTGATCTTCTTGTGTCTGCTCTTTGTGGAGTACTTTTAAATAATCAATTTGCCAGTATACAATATTTTTTTTCTAGTACTGGGGGTTGAACACAAGGCCTCACGCTTGCATGCTTTGTAAGTGCTGTACCACTGAGCTGCAGCCCCAGCCTATTTTTTTACTGTTTGAGACAGGATTTCACTAAATTATGCAGACTGCCTCTGGTCTCAAATTTGCAATCCTCCTGCCTCTGCCTCCTAGTCACTGGGATTACAGGTGTGCACCACCACACCCAGCCAGTATAGCATATTTTAACCCCTTCAGCATGGTGAGGATTCGATCTAGGAGACTTTGATGCCAAAGCCAGTGTTTCATGTTCTTTTACTTTCCTTGTGGTGTGCAGTTTTCCCACTGACAAGCCAGCTGTCTCAGCATTGTGTTATGTGATGTTCCATCAGAAAGGTCTCATCAGAATCCAGCTGTGGGCTTAAAATGGGCATTTGTTGTGTGCTGTCCCATTGTCCATTCCAAATGCTTTTTGTGTCACAGGCCCTGTTATTATTAGGAGATACAACTTCCCGTGTCTCAGTCCACATGCTCTGCTCTGGGTGTGCTTGGCCTCAGGGAGCTCTGTGGCCTCTATGCCAGTCAGTCAGTGTAATCCATCCCTGCCATCACAAGGCTTGGCTTGGGGTTGGGCTTGTGACTCTGTAGTGTCAGTCTTTAGCCAATTTCCACTCAATTCAGGATTTTGGTTGGTGTTTTTGTGGCAGCCGACTTGCTCTTTCCAACTGGCCATGGGCTCTTGGAAGCATGAAGATTGGCACTACTTCTCCTGACCTGCTACCTAATAGGACAAAGCAGACATGACCCAGCCTGTCTGCCTCCTGCTCACATTGCCTGCGCCCTGCTCAAGCTGTGCCTGAGGCTTCTTGCCCCTGTACTTTTCCCAGATTTGAGTCCGTAAAGCCCTTTTTCAGTATAAGCCCATTTGGGTTGGTCACTGGAAATCAATGGAATCCTAACCAACACAGGACCTGAATAACACTGGACATGTTTTGCCCTCCCCTTTCCCTTTTGCACAGGCTTGAGTCACTTCTTGGGGCTCTTAGAGTTGTCTTAAGTATGTGTTCTCTGGGCCCAAGGAGGAAAGCTGCAAGAAGATAATATGGCAGCAATGATTGTCAACAGATTTTGTGGTTTTGTGAATCAGAGCTTCTAAAATTTGCTCAGTAACTTGTGTAATAATGGTAAGAAACTTTATTTCTTTACCTCTCAATTTTCTCTATCAAAAGTGAGGATATTTGCAGGTGTGGTGGCTCATGCCTGTATTCCCAGGGACTTAGGAGGCAGAGCAGGAAGTTTGTGAGTTTGAGGCCAGAGGCAGCCTGCGTAATTTAGCAAGATCCTGTCTCAGTCAGGCGTGGTGGCGCACACCTATAATCCCAGTGACTCAGGAGGCGGACACAGGAGAATTGCAAGTTTGAGATCAAGTTTGAGATCGGAGGCGGTCTGTGTATTTAGCGAGACCCTATCTCAAAAAAGTAAAATAAAATGGGCTGAGGGTACAGATCAGTGGTACAGCACTTGCAAAGCATACAAGTGTGAGGCCCTGGGTTCGACCCCCAGTACTGGAAAAAAAAAAAAAAAAAAAAAAAAAAAGGATCCTGTCTCAAAATTAAAAAAGTAAAAATTTTGGCTGGGAGTATAGCCCAGGGGTAGAGCAATCCCAAAGCATGTATGAGACCTTAGGTTGTACCTTGAGTAATAAAAGGAAAAAAAGTGAGGATATTGCCACACCATTTAGAAAAGAGGGGATTAATAGTAATGTGCCTAGTGTGTCAGTATTCTCTGGCGGTATGATAACATTTCACAGGGACATCTGTGCCTTATCATAGCTCTTAGTCACTGGACTGACCTAACCAACAGTGAAGTGGGTGAATAAAGGTGAATAAAGTGGGTGAATAAACTTTTGGGAGACAAGAGAGGAAGGATATTCACTTTTTAGAGCTCAGGAAGCCTTAGGCGAGTGTCCAACTTCATTACATCCATAATGAAGGAAAGGCTTCTCAGAGACATTATAGAAAAAGAAAAAAGAAACCAAGGTGGAAAACATATGAACTATTTCTTTTATTTCCATTTCTAAAATGAATATGAATTTATTGGTGGTTTTGATATTAAAAATAGCACTTCTGAGCTGGACATGGTGGCACACACCTGTAAGTCCAGCACTCAGGAAGCCAAGGCAGGAGGATTGTGAGTTTGAGGCCAGCATGGGTTATATAATTCAAGAGCAGCCTGAGGTACACAGTGAGTTCAAAGCCAGTCTGTGCTACATAGTGAGATCCTGTCTCAAAAACAAAACAAACAAAACAGAAATCTAAAAAAATAACAAAAACAATTGGGCCACAAACAAACAAACAAATCCTTTTGCAAAATCATCTCAGAAAAAATGTTACATTTGGTAAAACATAAACTACTTTTAAAAATCCTATTAAGTCCTCTGGCTGACCAAGCGAACACTTTTCAAAACACTTGTGATTTTCATGGTTACTATAGTTGCAAAGAATAAATAAATCATGTTGGGACAATAGTGTAATTTGATCACAGTAATCCAAAAAATACTTGCCTACTTCTTTACAGACTTCTTCTTGTCAGGTGCCCTCAAGTCGACTCATAGCGACCCTAAGTACAATAGGGGAAACACTATTGTCACTGGTTCTCTACTATTCATAAGGTTCAATGGTGGATTGTTTTTTGGGAGTGGGTAGCTGGGTCCTTCTCTCAAGCCTACAGCACCTGGTGTTCCCAGGCAGTCTCCCATCCAAGTACTAACCAGGCCCAACCCTGCTTAGCTTCCAAGATCTGACAGGATCTGATGCTACAGTGGTAGGGCTGCATGCAGGCTTTACAGACTTAAAGATTGCTTTATAGGGGTTCTTATATACTATACCTAATTATACAAGCATTTTCTAATTACAGTGGGCCCTTTCCTTGCTTGAAGTCTACTATGTTCTGCAAAGTATGTGCTAGGTAGATAATAAGGAAAATGAACCCAAGAAAGGTAACTGTCCCATATAGTTTTACGGTTACACGTATGTGTCATGTACGGTCTTTAAGAATTGAGGACCTAAATGGAGGAAAACAAACTACAGTGGAGCACAGGAATAAAAGACAAAGCTGGGCAGACTGGGGCAGTCTGGTACATTAATTTTGCAAGCCAAACTAGTGACAATAAGAATAACAAATTCAGATTTCTTTTTCAGGAACTCTGTGTTATTCAGATTTGGATTTTCAATTAGCTAGTATTTATTCAGTTTGTGAACTAAAGTCTTTCCACGGCTCCCTTTTCAGCATCTTGTTTTGAAGTGATTTAACTGCTTCTTAACAGCAAGCTCTCAGGAGGTGAAATTAAAATCTGTTGGGTAGCAATGACTTGGAAATTCACTGAATAAAATAAGATTTGGAGGGACTGGTAGATGTCAATTATGAAAAACGACTATTTCCTTTGAAGGGAGAATTCAAAGCTGGTGTTTATTTTGGTTTTGATTCTGTGGAATACAATAATGAATGGCTAACTAGAATATAACAGAAGCTTTTAAGGATGAATCCAACTTTACCTAAAAACAAGGCTTTTCTCGCTCCTAATTTTTTAAATGTTAAACTGAAGACAGGCCTTATTGGAGCCTTTCAGCTCTGCCCTGCCACCTCCTCCTATTTCGTGGCATATCCACAGATGTGAGGGCGCACCAGTGCCAGGGATAGAGGGGCCTGGAAGTGCCGCAGCTTCAGCTTAGAGAAGCCAGCCTGCTCCAGGGCCTTCCAGCTCTCTCTGGTCAGGTTGCATCCGTCAAACAGAAGGTACCAGGCAGGATCCAGGACTTGTTGCCAGAAGTAATTCCAGGTCGAATGTTCAGCTGCTACATGTTCCATGAAATAAAAAGCCCCTCCCTGAAAGAGAAAAAAACCAAAAAAAATAAAAAAATAAAAAAATAAACATTTCAAGGACATTGGTTTTGAAAAAAAACATATTAATGAGGGAAGCTTCAGATTTCAGTGGCCCCAGAAGCCAATTTCATAAGACACGGATAAATTAAAACTTAGTAAGATACCATTTTGGTCAGTAGTTTCAACTTCTGTTAAGTTTTACACAGAGTTAGCCAGGCTAGAGCTAGAGGCGCAGCACTTGGGAAGCTGAGGCAGGAGGATTTTGAGCCCGAGGTCAGCGTGAGCTATATAGCAAGACCCTGTCTCAAAACAAAAGAAACAAAAATGTTTTTATACAGAGCTACCAAACTAAACCAATTAACATACATTTTCTGGACATAAAAGTAATGTATAATTGTTGTTGTTAGGTACTGTCAAGTCAGTGTACGACTCATAGCGACCCTATGTACAACAAGTGAAACACTGTTGTCAGTGTTTCTCTGCTATTCATAGAGTTTTCAATGGCTGATTGTTTTTTGGGGAATGGGTTGCCAAGTCCTTCTCCCATGCCTACAGCACCTGATGTTCCCAGGCGGTCTTCCATCCAAGTACTAACCAGTCTTAACTTCTGAGATCTGACTGGATCAGATGCCACAGTGGTACAGCTGCAGGCAATGTATAATAGCTAACACTTAATGCACTTATTATGTGCCAAGTGTTATCCTTAATGCTTATTACATAATAACTCACCCCGCCAACAATGTTATTTGGTAAGTATTATTAACCCTGTTTTTACCTGGGAGGAAACCAAGTTATAAGGAAAGTAAATAACTTGATGAAGACACAGCTTGTAAATATCAGAACTAGTCTGAGTCTCGGCATGTGGCTCCAGAAGCTGGTAGTACTGACTTAGCAACATGTTTAAAAAATACAGAAAAGTTTTAAAAAAACAACACTGAGTGCTGTGACACATGCCTGTAATCCCAGCAACAAGAGGCAGAGTCAGGATGGCGAGTTGGAGGCCAGAGGCAGCTTGTGTAATTTAAGGAGACCCAGACTCAGAACAACAAAAAAAAAAGAGGGTCAAGGTGCAGGCCAGTGCTAGAGCACTTGTCTAGCATGTGTGAGGACCTGGGTTCAACACCCTAGTACTGGAAAAAGAAAGAAAGAAAAACAATCTACCACCATCCCATTACCTTGAGAAAACTGTTACGGTTTCGTGTGTATATGAATTTGTATTTTTGTCAAAAACCAGGACTGTAATGTACATTGTTTTGCTGCTAACAGCTGTTAGCAGGGAGAGTGGGTCCAAAGGTCTGGCATTACCCCACCCTGTGGGAGGGGGTCCTAGAAATCTCAGCAAAGTTTGGTCCTTAGTCTTGTTCATAAATAATTTTAAAAACAGACCCAGAAGGGAACTTAGAAGATGGCTTCTTTTAGAATTGAAAGGAAGAGAGCAAGAGCAGATAGGCCTGGGGTAAGCAGGTTGGGGGTCTAGGTCAGAGTAGAGGGAGAGAGGGAGGGAGAGAGAGAAAGAGAAAGAAGGAGGGAGAAAGAGACAGAAGAACCAAGCCAGGGAGTTAGGTCGAGCATGAGGAGAGAGATGGATAGGTAAGTCCAGCAATGAAGACCCATGAACACTGGCATTTATGCACCTGAGGCTGGGAATCATACAGGTCCATCAGGGAGGTGGCAGGCAGCTCTGAACATTTGTGTAGCCTGCAGCAGCTGCAGACATCTGTAGACTTTTGTGCATTGCTCTAAACATTGCTGTAAGCTGCAGACAACTGGACGTGGGAAACATTTCTGGATATTATGGACTGGACACTGCTGATAACTGTGGACAATGCGGATGTTGGACGCTGCTGTGTGGGGAGGGACTTTTGCAGTTTTTAAGTCCCTGTCTCAGGGGACAGATTTTCCTCCCCTCTCTTTGATCTTGTCTTCAGATGTGTTGGTTTCTCCCACCCCTCAGACTAGGCTGGCCAGTCCGAGCTAAAAACCTGGTCTTTATCACAGGAGGGGTCCTACTTCAACTGACAGTCCCTTCCGTGGGCCTGACACCTGTGGCCTTCATATGCAAAGAGAGTACTGGCTACAGATTAGTCCATTTGTAAAGGTGCTAAAGCTTACAGACCAGGTTATCTGAAGAGGGTATTATCTCCTAGCAACCATGCCATTTGTAAAGATACTCTCAATGGGGGAAGCACTGACCATAAGACCAAGGCCTTTGTCTCAGAAGAAGTTTACAGTGATATTCACATTACAGGTGGCTGGGAAGCACACGGATGAGCTGGGAGGTGTATGGCTGTAGAGGTCTCCACTCCCTTTCCTCCTCCTTATCCCTGTAACACAGCTTTATTTTACTTATGTATTTGAATATTCTAAAACATGATTTAAAAATTTTTATACAATATTTCACATGATTTCCCTACCTGTAATCTCAGCTGCTCTGAAGACTGAGGCAGGGGGATTGTTAATTTGAGGTCAAAGGTAGCCTGTGTAACTTAGAGAGACCCTGTCTCAAAATAAAAGAGAAGGCGAGGAGCTGGGGGTGTCATTCAGTGGCAGAGCACTTGCCTAACATCTGTGAGGCTCTGGGTTCAACCTTCCAGTGCTGAGAAATAAATCACATGACTGAAGATACCATCACTTACTTATTTGACTAACCTTATTCAGGTTCTAATTTTTCTCTGTTGTAAATACTGTTACCATGACCGTTCTTACCACAAATCTTGGTGACTCTCTGTAATTATTGCTGAACAAATAAGTCCCTTAAAGGTGGAATTGCTGAGTCACTGGCCTGTGCCTTTTTAAAACAATACAATTTCAAATTGCTCTTTGGAAAAAATTGCATCAAATTTATAGTCAAACCAGCAATGGATGCTAAGTGCCCACTTTCAATGAATACTCCATCAACAGTTTTTTCTTGTCTTTGCCATTTTGATAGGCAAGATGGTATTTTGTCTTTGGTAAGCTTGTTTATTTGGATTTCTTCTTTTCTGGTTTAAGTGTTTACATTCTTTGTTATTTTTCTCATAGAAATGTTTTATCCTTACTGATGAGTAAGGACTTTTATTATAACAACACTATACACACCATAAATCTTTCCCCCAGTTTTCTATTTGTCTTTCAGCTACTTTTCTTTGTTGTTACTTCTACTTCTTTTTTTAGTTTTTTTTTTTTGTGGTGGTGGGGATTGAACTCAGGACCTCATGCTTGCTGGGTAAGTGTTCCAGCACTGAACTATACCGCATCCCCTTTGGTCTTTTTTTTTTTTTTTTTTTTTTTTTTTTTTTTTTTTTTTTTTTTTTTTTTTTTTTTTTTTTTTTTTTTTTTTTTTTTTTTTTTTTTTTTTTTTTTTTTTTTTTTTTTTTTTTTTTTTTTTTTTTTTTTTTTTTTTTTTTTTTTTTTTTTTTTTTTTTTTTTTTTTTTTTT